>JAMWET010002750.1:0-150000 GCA_024036415.1 Prochilodus magdalenae | reverse complement strand
TAGCATGTTTTGTGAGTTTAGTTATGGTTTGACACATGGAAGATGTTTCATCTTTTGGGAGAGCTGCTTCACCTTGTAATAAAACGTACATAGGAATGCGGCAAAAATGTCAAATTCAAATTGACAGCCATCAGTCTGAGCATCTGTTGTATCCCAGATCCCATGTATTACCAGCCTCCATCCTTTTGTCTTGTTCCAGTAAATAAGTGAATTAATTTTTGTACCTTGGTTAGTTCACAGTGTACCACCTGTAGTGGTATTGGGACTGGAATGCACTTTTTGTACTTCCTGCACATGAAGGTGGAATCCAGCAGAGCTAGAGTACAGTAAAAGGTTCTTACTATCTGGGCACCCTTCTTCTTCTCTTTGCATTCTTCTCTATTTTTGATTTTCCCCTCCTTGCTAACCCTATGCCTGCCCTGATGACTTGCTTCCACCTGTTTTGATTTGTTGCTGTAGCTTCCCATATTTTGAGGTCAATGGCAAATGCCTTCATATCATATTTGCAGACTTCCTTGTAGTGCAGCAGAGGCCTGTCAACAGATCTGATCCCAGTGGCCATCTCACTGTATAGCATGTCCTTTGGAACCTGACCAGCTTCCGTTTGGCTGACTTGTCCAAGCCAGCACAGGCGTCACTTACATAGGAGGGCAAACATGCTAGGAGTTCTTGTTCAGGCTATCATATCCCAGAATTCTTCAGAGGTAGAAGAGGTGAAAAGAGTTCTGGTGTATGGTGTCCATATCTTATTGCTACAGAGCTGTGTTGTGAGTGTACATGCCTGGTACGTCACATTCCTGGTATTTATTTGCAGTACTGAATTCTGCCAGACCTTCCTGGAAAGGTGCTACATTGATGTCGCCACCTTCCCATTGCATGGGTTGAGCCTGACACCCTGGAATAAGTTCTCCAATAACGATGTTGGGGGTGCTGCTGATATCCTGACCACTTTGAACTTGATGTGAGACTGGTTTCGCTTTATGCATTAGCCAGTAGAGTGATACTATTTCCATAAGCTGTTAAATCAGAATTATTTGCAAACAGCATTAGGATGGTCAGTTTTGATTAGGATAGCCTTGCAAGCCCATATGTGATACTGAAATGACAACATCTGGGGACAGCCATGAGGAATTGTGGGCTAATTGTGAGTAAGAACATTGACTTATTAATGTGAGAACAACCTAAGCTTGGGATTTCTAATTCAATCCAACGTCATGTGAAGACAGAGGGGGCAAAGGTGTCCTTGGCAGTAGGTCTGCCACCCATCCAAGCTTTCCCTGGATCATCTTAGATTTTGGTTGTCTGCACAGGAAAAATATATTCCATTCCTGAGCACAAAATTACCTTTAATCCAAGTGTTTCTTATATTAACATGTAAATGTGTTCTGGTATGAACCATTTTATACAAAGAATAGACTTCATAGGTTCAGATTTAGTTTACCCTCAATGAGGGATCAGCTGTATAATAAACGTGCACTGTTGGTGACATGTTTAGGCACTAGGCAGCACTGCAACATTATAACTGAAAAGATTAGCTTCTGTAGCTAAACTGACCTTTATCTATATTTGATTACACCCTCAACAAAGCTATGCATCCACTCAAGCCACAGTTCATAGGACCAGGAATTTGGCAGGGCCAACTAAGCAATATTGTCCAATGGACAACAAGGCTTTCATTAGCCCATGGATGGAACGTAAGTTGGCTGGCCAAAAGTCCACCCCAAAGACTCAAATAAAGCATGTTCATGTGTGTGGTGTGTTTGGAGAGCACATTGCCTCTTGCAAGAAACACAAAGTTGTGTTTATCAGTGATACCATGTCACTATAGTTTGTTTTCCTTTTGTCATTGATTACTCCGGACATTTAAAAAGCACAGATTAGAGGAATTTGGAAGCGAGATTAATAGGAGGCATACACATTTGTGGTAAATTTTGCTGCCATCCAGCACCACACATTTAATAAATTGTCCCTAATTTTATTTTCCCATTACAGGATCACGGTTGTCTCCGTTAGACAAGATTAGCAATAGTTTCCTTTTGCATTTTCTGTTTCCTGAGAAGTAGATGCTCTAGAGTGTAAGGGTGGTTATGCAGTACAATGTCTCCTTTCTTGAGTAGAAATGGTTCTTAAGAAGTCCTGTTTTTCTGAAAAAGTCTGTGCAGGATTCTTATGGAAGGACACTCTTATACTAAGTAGCCTTAGGGGACAGCCCATTTGCTAGGGAATTCTTAAAAAGTCTGTTTAAACAACAGGGTGGAAGATGTCGTAGTTAGTCTAGTTTAAGATCTACTCTCATTTGAACATACTCTTATAGTTATGGCATTCACTTTGGTTCTTTTTGTTCTTATATAGACGGGTCCATTTCCAGTCTTGAAAACCTCTGGTGGGATTCCTTGGAGCTTTGCTGTAGGCAAGGACATCAATGATTTTGCTGAGTTCATCTGCGGTAGGAAATTCATCCAGATGTTCCATGACGGGCAAGCTTTTGATGTTGTGGACTGCAATCTTTGTAATAGTGTTTTCTCATCTGTAGAGATTCTGTTTCTAAAGCCCAACTTTGCTTTTTTTTCATGATCACTTCACTTAAAAAGTACAAAGACTTTTAGTTTGAAAGATTCCCGAAATTAACTATTAATTATCAACAGAATGTGAAAAAATAACAGTATCGATGGTACTTTAAACACATCTGCGTATTGTGTTGCAGAGATGTCTACTGCAGTTAGAAAGTTAACCCTGTCTTAATAGTCCCATCTCAAGAGGCAATAGTGAGTCAAAATCATGCCTGTCATCAGTCCAGTATAAAATACCAAATCTCATTTTCAAATCTCTAGACCATTTAACGACAGGAATGATGGCATGGCAAACGATCATCACCAACACTGCCTGCACTTGGCAAGAAACCACAATCGGCAGCAAACAAAATAAGTGATAAAAACAGAAGCAAAATGAGAGTTAATGCTGCCGTCGTTTTCCACCGGTGGAGATGCTCTGGCCGAGTAGAAAGATAAATTGATGATAAACTCACAGTGTTTCTTCTAGACTGCTATCACTGCCGCTATCATTGGCTATTTAGTGATCGCTTATAAAAGCAGCTATTTGGTAATGAAAGTATGTGTTTGCTAGGGAAGGAAAGAGACGGAGCTGTGCATTTCCTTGTTTCCTACAATATGAATGGACACCAGAGCTTATGATATGTTGCCCCTATGTAAAATTTAGAAACATGTCATCTTACATATTGCAGTAGGACAGCAAAGGTGTGACCTTGGTTTTGGTTGGTCCAAATACCATATTCACTCATCATTAAAACAAACTGTTGGACCCAGAAGGAAGCAACCAACAGGAATGAAAACTCGGTGGGTGGCTTTTTACGTTGTGAGACATGCAAATGATTCAAGTGTCACGGTGTGACACAGAAGATGATACTGAACTGATACTGTAACGGCAACATGACGCCTGTAACACCATATAAACCTCACCAAAGACTGCAATGGTGTTGTGCCTGACTGTCATGGAGTGATTTAGAATGGCAGGGGTCATCTTCAGTGATGAGTCCTTCTTTTTCTCCTGGTGGAGACCAACAAATCCTGTGTGGAGGCACCATGGTCAGCACCAAAATGAATTGTTTATTGTCACACATTCAGAAGGCTGGTGTCACTTCACCTCCACCCCTTTCACAAAATCTGCAGGAAGTGTGAGAATATTCAAACTGCATGGGATGGATTATCACAAAACACCATTAGAAACCTCTACAGCTCCATGCCAAGACGTCTAGCATGTTGCGTTAGCAAACACTGTGAGTATTTGAAACTCAGAAACTGGCACAGCTGAGTCCCATATACAGTTTTATTATTTGGAGGTACAAGGGTCTTTTCTGAGGAGTCTTATTTATAGTTGATGGGGTCTGTCTGTTTGGCTTCTATGGCAAACTCCAAAGTTACTTGGATTATACATTTGTAATGACCCGGAGCTCAACCTTAAAAGGAGGATGACAAGCACGCACCTTTTTGTGATGAGGGCTAGCCACAACTTTAGATTTAGTTTGTCCTGCTTTAAGTAATAGCATCCTAGCTAGATGTAGTGTAGCTGTCCCGCGACCTACTTAAAGGGCACATGCTGTGCTTTTCTAGTTTTGGTTTTTCCTTTGTGTTATGTAGCTTTTTGAATATAAACAGTCTGCAAATTCCAAAGTACACGCCAGATGGAGAAACTCTCTCCCACAGAAACCCTTGTTCTGCCTCGTTGAAATTCTACCCCTTTTCTTTGTTACAAAGTGACATCATCTCGTAAAACAGTCCTTATAGCCCTCCAAGCTTGGCACACCCTCACACAAAGCACGGAGAGCTAAAGAAGTGAATACTTACCGCTCACTTTGCTCCAGGATAGTTGGCAAAGATGGATCAGGTCTACCAACTTGTTCTACCAGACTTTTTTGATTGAAGGCGCATCAAGAGGTGGACTTAAAAACACAGGAGTTTTAACAGAGCATATTAGAGGGTGCATTAAGATGTACAGTTGGAGAACAATTTTGTGTTTTGGGGAAACTGAATCATGTAAATCTATGGTGAAACTAATAGAGCATAATTAAAAACACTAAGAACTTAAAGATAAAAGACGATATTTAAAACCAATATGGAACTGCGGTCTTCGATCTCATTTGTTTAAGATTTTTTTTAATTTATTTTTTAATAAAAAAAAAATTCTCTCACTACAATGTACATCATGCATTATGCAAATGCACCAAGTTCACATGCACTGCTTTATAGAGTCACTGCCTAAGTCTTGATGAGGAGAACTTATGTGCTGGCAGGAAAGACTCTCTGACTCATCTCATATTTTTGCAGTGGTTTGTGAGAGGTGATACCATGAAGGTCCCTTGCCAAAACACTAGACTCATCACCCAACCATTCTGACAAACCATTATGAAATGGGTCTGCCAACAATCCTTTTTTCCTTTATTCTACATCTTTTTCCAACATGCAGAGAAAAAGAGTCCTTCAGGGGTGGTCCAGTCCTGGTGCAATGTGTCTTTGTCTTTTGAGCATTTACACCTGGACACTAATGTCTAATCGTAACATCCATCAAATCCTTCTGATGGATGCGTTTTAATTTTTGGCGTAGACAGGGTTTTGCCTTAATCCCAGTAGAACTGCACTGAACCAAAGCTGTAATCTAGCATTGTTACGGTATTATAAGCAGCATTTCAACACACAGCATTCTCTACACAGAGCTCTCTACACAACAGCCTGAATTACACCATAACCCATAAAGTCCTTGAGACACTGAGCTGTTGTTTTCACAGTGGGTGTAATATTAGGTAACCCAAAACATGCATGGCTGATGATGCCATTTGTTTGCCTTCCCCGAGCCAGCGATGATATGTGCACAGAGCGTTTTGTTTGCGGAAGAAAAGGGAGCTGAATTAATCAACTTGTGGACAGCTTAATTTAACACGAGTGAGGCCCGTTTCCCACGTGTGGTTCTCCGCTCCTCACAGCTCACCTAGTAACTGGAACAGACCTCCATCAGCAGGCCTGAGAGCTGGGAAAGGACCAGCCACAGCAGAAGAAGAGGAATGCAGTCGTAGGACTGACATTGCTGTTTAACCCACCTTAGCTAGAGGCTGCAAAAACAGAGGTATGAAAACCATTCATTGTTCTAGCTTATGCACTGCTGCCCAGAGATACTTTCTTTCTTTCTTTCTTTCTTTCTTTCTTTCTTCCTTCTGTCTTTTCTTCTTTCTTTCTTCTTATGTACTACTTTTTTCTTGTTTCAGTTTACATGTCTATTGTTGTTCTCCTCCTATGTGTCCATTTCGTCCCTGTTTTCTCTCCATTTCTTGCTCTGCTCTTTCATTTTTCATTTGTCTGAACTGCTATTTGTCAGTGTTAGAACAAATCCTTGAGTCTCCAAAATAAATATTTTACACAAGAAGAAAAAAAATCATTTTGGACTGTTTCTACTGGTCCTTTAATACAAAACACAATTCAAGGGGTAACTAGAGATTTCAGATTGACTTATGTGACGGCATTTTTGTAGCTGGGAGAATTAAAATATGTTATTTGTACTATACAGT
Source organism: Prochilodus magdalenae (assembly GCA_024036415.1). Classification (NCBI taxonomy): domain Eukaryota; kingdom Metazoa; phylum Chordata; class Actinopteri; order Characiformes; family Prochilodontidae; genus Prochilodus; species Prochilodus magdalenae. Next base: position 143,927 of record JAMWET010002750.1, on the reverse strand, counting down.
TTCATGCAAGAACAGCCATCAAAAAACAGACATGACTAGTTTTAATGTCAGTGCTGGCTCTACGTAATAAGTGTCATAAGTGGCTGCTTGGGGACCTGCTATAGCCAGGAGGCCCCCAAACAACTTCTGGGTTATTACTGTGCCATTATGTTATCTAACATGCTCAAGTGAGGGGAAAAACAGCAGGAAGTTAACCAAGTTTTGAAAAAAAGCATCTGGAGCCTGAAAAACGAAAGAAGGAAAACAAGCCATATATTGGCTTATTTGGTGTCCAGCTCAACTCTACCCTACTCTGCTTTTTTGGTTTTCTATTAGGCAAACCTGGTACCTGGGACTCTTTTTGGTATCTGGTACTCTTTTTTTGGTAAGTGGCCCTAATTCCTATATTATCCAGCAAATAATGTTTAATTATTTCACTGTGATCCATATTGTGAACGGTCATTGTATAAAAAGCTCTTAAAACTGATGAACACAGTTGCTAGACACATTACCCTGCAGTCAGGTCCACACAGTCTTAGCTATCTATAGATAATCTACATCATCTATTCCATTCTCATACAGTCCATACTGCTTGCCCACTTTGTGATGATGTAGCATCCATCAGCTGCCTTCGTTTAGTAAGGTTTCACTAGAAGTATGGACGAACTAAATTCAACATAAATGTTACATTTACGGCATTTAGGGGACACTCTTACGCAGAGCAACTTACAAGGTTAGTCGTATTATAGGCAGGCCAATGTAGTGTTAGGAGTCTTGCCCAAGGACTCTTATTGGCGTAGCACAGCATAGACACCGGGACCAGGATTTGAACCACAGTCTCCCACATGTGGTTGTGGCTCCCTGGCAGGTAGTGGTGTTATCTGCTGAGCTACACCATCCACCTTTATATGGTAACAAAATTGCAACTTGAAACCTTTATGAAACTAATTAGTGTAATAATGTAAAGCAACATAAGACTCATCTGAATGAAACAGCCCAGTGGTTGCATATGTATTGTCAAAAGTAGTGAACCTAAGACTGAACCCTGTGGGACACCCTTAGCGACAGACACATTTGAGAATTTATGATTCTAAATAGTTATATATTTCTACCTATTACTAAGAAAAAGGCGGAGCCTGTAATACCAATGCTGCGGTAATGAGAGAGTAACAGATCATGAGATACAGTGTCAATTGCAGGGCTAAGATCAGGATGCAACCGTATACTAAGAATACCCGGTGAGAATGAAAGTTGGTGAGACAGTAAATGAAGAGAGAGGACATGGCACCAGACAACACTTTGAGTGGGTAGGCAGGGAAAGAGGTGCTAGCTGGGACGTGTAGCAGTGATCACGGGCTGTGGGTTGAGTGCAGTGTGGGCGGCTGTACTGTACGCCGATATCTGTACTGCAACTAGGTGTGCTTGCACACAGTCAGAGGAGCACATCAAATGGCTAGTAGGCGACCGTCATCCAGCTCAGGTCAGTCTTCAGAAATGGAGTCGGAATACACAAGTGTTGATAGCGGGCAGCAGAAAAAACAGATGGCGGTCGGGTGGAGCACCATTATTGTTGCTTTTACGCCCAGCTGTGCAGGATTTGATGCAGCACGCTGTGGGAGCAAGTGCCTCGCAGCTTTTGTGCTGGCTGGGACTAGGAGCACACCCAGGGACTTGGCTCAAGCTGATAAGTAACTGGGATGGTGGAACTTTAAAGGGGGGCTATATAACGACCCACTACTGTCTGGCACTGGCTTAGAGAAGCTTGGGACCTTTGGTCGTTCTAAAGACCTCACCAGGAGGCTTGTGTGAGGTGTGGGCCTTACAAAGAAAAGAGCAGTTTTCTGTATGGTGCTTGCTCATTAGTTTGTTATGTCTTATGTGTTAAGACATATGTGTCTTATTACTGCTTTTTCCAAACATAGTTATATTTAAATCCCCACCGTCCCTCTTCAGTTGAGACGTCTTCCAGCAGAAGAAGGTCTTTTCAGGAGGCCCCCAAACTATGTCTGGGTATGGTGCCATTATGTTGTCCAACGTGTTCAAGTGAGGGGGAAGCAGCAGGTTTAACCCAGTTTATAAAAAGCATCTGGAGCCTGGAAACAGGAAAGAAAACTTTTTGGCTTATTTGGTGCCAGTTCAACTCTACTCAACTCAGCTTTCTGGTTTTCTGCCTGGTACCAGGAACTATTTTGGTTATCACCTCTGTCGAGGTTCCAAGCAAGGTTTTTTCAGAACCCCAAGTGCCTAGTCATCAGCAAATTACTTAGAGAGCTTGTGGTAGCCATTCTCATTAGCTGGTCTTAATTTTATTGTACATCAGCTAGCAGCCAAGGTTGTGGAGGAAAAGGGGATTGTCTTTTCAGAACATTTTTCTTCCAGCAGAAGAACATTATTCCAACATTATAATGGTGTCCTTTACTTCACAAAGGCTCTTTAGACTCATCAAAATCATCAAAAAACGACTTTCTACAGAAGGTTCTTTAGGTACCTGGAAGTGGTTCTTCTACAGCATTACACAAAGAACCCTTTCGGCACCTTTATTTTTAAGCACGTTCTGTTCCCCTTTCGCAGTCTCAAAGGGATTGGTTAAGCCAAAAAGGCATCAAAGTGTAACCCCTGGTTGTGCATGGTTTTTTAGAGAGAGCCTGTGTTTGGGCACTGCTGCCCACTGGAACTGTGTGGTTTCAGCTTCCATGGTGGCAGCAGTTTCATGCTAATTACCCTGGACGAATGACACACACATACAAATACGCACACACACACAGAGCAAGCGTGGCACTCACTTTACTTTTGGCCTCCAGGCGAGAGAAGAGGGCTGTCTCTGATCTTATGGAAAACTCCGAGACCTCCTCTGGAGATGAAGGAGATGGGATTTTGAGGAACACGCATCCTCTTTTGTGCGCCTTTCGCGTAATGAGATTTCTCTCTAAGCCAGTGCACATTCTCATCCTCACTTCTTCATGACTCTAGCTTGTCATCTTTACCCTCTTTTTTTCTTTTCTTTTCCTCTCCTTCTCCCTGCTCCACTCCTAACACTCCAGGTCCAGGCATCGTGTGAGTTATGACAAATGTTATTACGCTCCCCTTTGGATTATTTTAGCACACACTGCCGAGTAAATCACAGTGTTTTCCTAAACCGCGGGTCATTTGCCGACCCCATGTTTGAACAGCTGTAATGAACACTGTGCATTAATAACTTCTCCGGGCTGAGAGAGTGAGAGAGCGAGAGAGGAAGGGGATGAGGAACTGCTACTATGTGTCTGCTTTGGAGAATGGATCTTTTTATCATCCATCCTGATGGAGCCACACTCTTAGTAAGCTTTGTTCATCTTAGAAAGCTGCCTTCTGTTCCTTTGATATATGAACAATACCTCACATGCTGTCATCTTTTCAGAGAAGGAAATGTACATTACGGGGATGGGGAACGGAGGTGAGATATTCTGTAGGCCACACATGACGACTGACCTTTTTAAAAACCACCTCAACTCTTACATCTTCTGCCAGACAAGAGTCTCCACAGATATATGAGCAAGGTAAATAATGGCTGATAATGATTTGAAAAAGTCCTATTCTAATTCTTTTACTGAATCCTAATCAAAACATCAGAAAGAGAGGGATATTATGAACCTCCCCAAATCTTGTTTGACCACAAACAGGAAAAGCCTATTTGTCCCATTTTGTCAATGACAGGTCTGTGTTCCTGGAGGCGGCTAAAGCTGGTGTGATTCGGCCAGTCCCATATTATAAGCCCCTTCATTTTAGTAATGAGCGGGTATTACAGTCCACATGCCCCAAAGTGCACACGTCCATGGGGTAGGTACTGTGCTCGCTCGCCAGTGGGCATGTTCTGACCATAGCGTAGAAATCTCTAATCATTATATTGGCAGAATAATGATAGCAGCCGCATGGTGAGTTATAAAAGGAGAAACAAAATGAAGGCCTTCACACAAAGAGGTAATTACAAGGGGTTGCTGAGCCCAGCTGGCCACTGTTTCCATAGGCTCTGGGTGTTGGATTCAGGAGCTGATGGAAGCAAGGCTTGATTCAGCCTGAGAGAAGCAGAAATTTTCCTATTACATAAAGCCTGTAAGAGGGAATTATACATTGGGGTAGAGCTTCCTCTGGTCTGAAAGGGCTGTATCCTAATTTTAGATTATGTTTTTTAGAGCCTGTTATTTATAAGCATTCTACATTTTACATCGACTTTCTCTTCTTCAAAAACGATCTAAAATGTTCACAAATAATATCAGATTCTATAGAACAACAATAGACAACCACAGGAGCATGTAATAGTAATATATAAGAGAGGAGAATAGTGTCCTGTAGAGGATGACCAACACAAACTGTGCAAAAGCAGATGAGCTACTGACTTGTTCTACATGTATGAAGCAGACGAACAGGGAGTAAAAGTGGATAATGAGAAGACAACCTTTTGGGTCTATTATGCTTTAGGGTTATGAAGCAGTAAATAACCCAGAAAGACTTGTACAAGTAGATAGATTCCACTTAATATCAACAACATTCTGGAAAAAAATATGACACAGTCAGTCAATAAGAAGAGGCTGGTTTCTACAACAGGATAATGATCCAAAACATATTTCAAAATCCACTACTGAACTACTGAAACAACCTCAGGAAATGCAAGCTGAATTTTTTTAAATGGCCCAAAGACAGACCCCTTGTTTGAAGTTAGGTAGATAAATCATAAACTCGCTGTGCATGCAAGACAGCATTATAATGACAGAGCTAGACCCATTCTGTTAGGAAGAGTGATTGACAATTCCTAAAACAATATAGAAGGCCCTTGCTATTTATGATATCTGCCAAGAGGGGTGTAACCAATGTGTTTACATGTTTACATGTTTGTGTTGATGGCATAAAGCCAAGATGGTTTTAAAGCGGAGAAAGACAGGAGGATGCTCTAGACCTTTTTTTTTGGTATATAAATTTTTAATTCTAAGTTTGTCTGGAATTTAACAAGATATTGGGCATCCATAGCTCCCAAATGAACTCCGCTGTTGTGAGTGATTTTAAAAGATGGGAAACTTGACAGAGTGTTGTTGCCTAGAGTGACTGAATATTTTGTTGTGGCTCCACCGAAAACAATGAAATATCCAGTTTACTGTCATTCATTTACCGCAAACATGTGAACACAGCATTGGTACTGACCTGTAAAGTCCTCTTAACTTTTCCACATACCAGAATTACTTTTTTTTAAAACCAATGTAAAGTAAGCAGTTATTAATATTTGATAATACTTCAAATAATAAAGCAGGGATGCCCATATTTTGGATTGTTCTCCAGAGTCAGTATCCAACATCAGTACCTGAACCGACTAATGCTCATGTGGATGGAAGCAATCAAATAATCACAGCAATCTTTCAACATCTAGTGCTAAGGGTTTAACTCAGAGAATCAGAGCCATTTGACACCTCAGAAAAACCTTCTGACTTGCTTTTGAAGCATGATTGTACAACTCCTTTCTATCTGGAGTTCAAACATCACTGGCTTCGTCAGTGGCATACACATGAAGTCTTAGGACTGATCTTCATGCACTGATGAGGTCTAGATTTGGGCTAAACAAGAAAAAGCTTCATCTTAAAATCAGCCCTTATGCTTTCATCTGTTGGGTGCTTGGTCGCTCCTCTAGCCCTACAGTAAGAAAAGTGTGTCGTGAGCGTGAGCTTAGAAGGTAAATGCCCATAAAGCTGCTGGAGTTTATTCACTGTACCAGTGTGTATTTTGTAAATAGGTGAGAGTCTGCGCTTAGAGGGTGCAGTGTGCTTGCTAATTACGTCTAAACAAGCCAAACCAGGTAGCAGCATGACATAATTGCTGTCTGCTTTTTTTCTCATCTGCCACCCTTGTTGCTGTATGCCTCCCTCTCCCTTTATGTCTCTCTTTCTCCCTGCCACGTGTCTTTCAGTTAAACCTGTTTCTTTACCTCTATCAGCCTGTCAGCGCCTTCACCCTGCTCAGTCGTTATCTGTAATTAAATCATGCTTCTTTCTCAGTACCGTTGTCAAATAGGTGGTTTTCAGAGCTCCTCTGCCCAATCTTTCGAACCCTGTTCATTCCACCATCTGTCAGCATCCACTTCTAGCCTTCATCTACTTAATGCATACTCTGCCAACAGGTGGGCAGTGAAGAAGCTCTACACAGTCATGGAATTTTTTCAGGATCCCAAGTTACTTAAAGCACTATCATGAGACAACAATTTTTTTTTTCATGACATCTCAAGATATTAAAGCCAGTACGGAGATCAACAAATATTTCCATGATAAAACAATATATATTATGTAGCAATGGCAATATAAATAACTACAGGTCTGAATGGTGTCCTGCAATCCCAATCAGCTTGAATACTCTCAAACTCAGATTTTGTGGTAGGGGTGGAGAGGTGTAGTGACACTAGGCCTTCTGGACGTGGGATGCGTGATAATAAACCACAGTGTCTCCACACACATATTCATGGGTCATCTCCACCAAGACAAAAGTGAGACTCCATGAAGGTCCATGACTGTCTGGCATTACACTATTACAGTCTTTGGTAACGTTAATGTGATGTAAAGGGCAGTTGTCATAAAAGTCTGTGTTTATGTAATTCTCCATCATGTATCTCTGTGCTGTAGTTATCAGGATGACTCATAGGGGGCATCACTGCTCGGTGAATGTCCGCAATTGTGGCTGTTGGGTCAGTCAGGTAGAGTGATAAGGCCCATCTTTGCTTACATCACAAGCACAGCCAAGCGTGAAACTTAAATCACTAGCATGTCTCACAATGTCACACCTACCCACCAAGTTTACTTCCTGTTGGGTGATTCCCTCCGGGTGCAACTATTTGTGCATATATTCTTTACAGATGCGTTTATAATACTAAACTGTTCAAATATTAAATAAATCATATTTTACCATCACTTTATTCAAGATATTCTAAGGCAAAGAGTAAAAGTGAGACACAAATACAATTGCAGCATGGATTATACCTCATTTTGATGGCTTAGAAATATATTTCTGGTGAAAGTCAATAGATTCTCAATAGCTTTGAAGTTAAAGCTACAGTTAAGAGGAAAGTCTGGGGTTTGTGAAAATCGGGGTTGCACAGACTAGTCAGCTTGCTGACTTTACTGGTTGCCAATGACGCTTTAAGATTGATGTTGACTAGTCTTTGATGAGGTGTTTATGACAACAATGATATGAGTGCTCCAGAGAAGACAAAGGGGGAAAAGCATGGTGATGTCATCTCTGGTTTTAGGAAAGCCAGCAAAGTCCAAAAGTCCAGGGCTTGTTGAAAGAAGCATGACTTGTGATCTACTGACTTGTGGAGCTTGGCCTTATTTTAACATTTATCCACTGTTCCACATTGCTTCAGAGATCAGATCATCAATACCATTTTCACCAGTCTCGTGAAGCATACAGTTTGAAGTTGGTTACTCTTATTGTCGCTGCAAAATTTGACTGGGCATCTTGGAAATGCCCGAATACAAATATGCAAGATTCTGGGGTCCGTATCACTGGATCCCTAACAATGTGGTCCAAAGGAATTGACCATTGAAAAGGGTACGTCATGCCCTTCTGACCTGTGGAGATTGGCGTCGACAGGATTTTTAAAGCCCCTTGTGGCAAAGCATTCTCTTCTCCTGTGGTTTTATTCATGATGTCATCAGCGATTAGTCAACATCGACTCAACTTTCATCACATAACTGTTGACTTTAAAAAATCTGAAGTCATGCACCCCCCTAAGAGAAAATTAACATGAATTTTATAGACTTTCAAGTGAATGTAGGTTGAATTTACAAAACCAGCTATCCAAATGGTGTTACCAAGTGGCTCTGTACACAAATGGACCACCCCCTTACCCACACATGCATCAGTATCAAATACACATACACAAAGATCCCAGTTATCCACACACACAAATCCACACAACCACCCACCAATACACACATACAGCCACCCACGCACAAACGCACTTTTTAATTTGATTGTCCATCTAATCATGGCCAGAACTGTCTTGTGGATGGAAAAATACACAGTCTTCATGTGGTGGGTACTGTTTCCAAAGCATTTTTTTTTCTTAGAAACCTCACTGCTTTCTTGTCTGCTGAATCCACCCCCCTTTAGCACACAACAAACCAGCCGTCTTTGACTGGCCGTCATCTAAAGGAGCAATGGTTGGCAAGAGCACAAATCCGGAACGGTTCCAACGACAACATCAATGCATTTCGCTAACAGAAAACTCCTTTTCTCAAGTACTACATAAAGACAGAGGTAGGTCAAGCAGCCCAAAGTCATACTCCATTGGAAGTACTGCTACTGTATTGAAGTAACTGTTTAAGACAAAGTAAAAACTCATCCAACTCTCAAGAGAGCTGAAATGGAACGTTTTGCACATGCAGCATCTGTCAGAATAGGAACTGAGGTTTCTTAGGCACAGTTCTTCCCTTTCTGGCATCCATTTTGTTTTAAATGAAATGCTACAGTTTGAAAGTAGCACTGCTTCATGTAGCAGAAAGCAAGTTCAGGAGCTGATCCAACAGATCAGAGTACCAAGAAAAGGGATTATTAGCTCAGTGTGAATGACTGAACTGAAACTGAGGAAAAGCAGAACACAATACTGTTCAAAAGTCAGAGACCACCTTTCACATTCCATTTCAGTAACACTTTCTATAAAGAGTCACAATGCATTCCACAGCCCATACAACAAATTATAATCTTGTGTCATTGCTTTTTAAAATCTGCTATAATTGCATACTTGACACATTATAGAGTATATAGAAAGACTTTATAAAATGTATCATATTCAGTGGTGGACAAAGTACTCTTTTAGTATTCAGGTTGATGTAGCTCAGCGGATAACACCACTACCTGCCAGAGAGCCACCACCACAAGTAGGTGGCTGGGGTTCGAATCCTTGGGGAAGACTCCTAACATTACATTGGCCCACCTGTAATATAATTAACCTTGTATGTCGCTCTGGATAAGAGCATCAGCTAAATGCCATTAATGTAATGTACACAAACCCTGTAGTTGAGTTAAAGTAGAGATACCCAATATATAAAATATTCCTCCAGTAGACGTTCCTCCCATTAGACCACTAAATGTAGTGTAAGTATGCAGGGTAGCGTGATTTCTTGTGTGTCTAATGTTGTATTATCATTTCTGTAACAAGATTTTTGCTTACATTAGGTAAGGAGACTCCAGTGTCACTCATGGTCCACCAATCTGACACTGACTAAAATCATCATAAGCACAAAACACAGAAGGTGAACAATTCCAATTAGGTAAGGAGGAGGAAGGATTGTCATAATGTAGTGGAGTAAAAAATAAGATATTGGACTTTTAGTCTCCAGTTAAAGTCTCCAAAACATACATACTTTAGTACATAGACAAAAAGCTACTTAAGCAGAGTCTAATTACATAGTTACTGTCCACCACTGATCATAACATCCATTCCTAACGAACATTGGGCCTCAATTACCAACTATTCTTCAGAGGTTTAGGCACATGATGAGAGATGAGCTTTATGGGATCAAGGGGTATATCTTACACTCACTGAACGTCAGATGTGAATATACTGAAATGCTTTATCTGCCAGGTTTATGCTTATATTATAAAGACTAGCTCAAAGATATTAGCAAATATCAGTTGTGTTCATAAACAAGGGGCCGGTGTTGTTTATTAGTATTTTTTGCTGGTCAGTCTAAATCACCTTGTGCTGCCAACCTTCATGGCAGTTAGCTGACACTCTTATCCAGAGCACCTTACCATGTTATTCATATCACAGACAGGCCAGTGTAGTGTTAGAAGTCTTGCCCAGGGACTCTTATTGGTGTAGCATGGCAAAGTCACCCAGACCGGGAAACCGAACCCCAGCCTCCCATGTGGGGTGGAAGGTCACTGGCAGGTAGTGGTGTTAAATGTTAAGCCACACCAACCACATTTTGCTTACTAGCTTCAGGGCAGGTGAAAAATGAACAAACTATCAAATTCATGTTACATATAAAGACACAAAGAGGTCCATTCATTTTTTTTCTCTCACCAGAAGAACTGTCTCCCCTTTCCCCACTTTAGCTGTTGGGGGTATAAATGATTATACCCAATAAATCTTGACCTAAATGTGTCTGCAGAACATATAAGCTTGTTATGATGTGTTATAGTGCAATACAACATTCATATTAACAGTAATCTAATTATATGATATTATAATACATTATGAAACCTGGTGTTATAAAGTTATATAAGTGTTATTCATGTAATAGTAACTGCTTGTACGCATTGTTTAAGGATATGTCATGCAGTAAAATGAATTATGTATAGCATATACCAGACAAGTACAAATTATTCATTTTCTTTTTTGTTTTAGAAAAAAAGCAGAAATTACACAAAAGCTCCAACAGCTAATTATAGCTTTGATAATGTTCAGTGTTTAGTGTATACACTTTTTACCTTTATTACAGCTTCTGTTCTTGTCAAGAAATGTCCTTTTTTTTAATCTGCAGGGATATTTTTCCATAGAAGTTGGAAAGAAGTTCAATCTTAGAAGATGGTTGCATTTTCTGCTTCTCATGATTCCAAACACATTCAGTGATGCTGAGGTCTGGACTTTTGGGTGGTCGGTCTATTGTTTTGAGAACACCAGCAGCTGCTTTGTTTGATGTGTCTGTTTCCTTTTCTGAGTAAGACGTTCTATGCATATTTTCAGACTCATAGTGTTGAGTTGTTTTCTCACAGTGGAAGGGCATCTGGTTTTTCCTGAAGCAGGAGAGGGGATCTTCCGCTCCCTCAAAGATACTGTAATGTTTATCTGATGGGGACAGACTTGGTGGTCTATTAGGTCTTGCATGGGTGTTAAGAGTCTCATTTTCTCCACAGTGCTTATCATCTCCAGTTTGGGAAACTGATTTTCACTTATTGTTGTCTGCCTCATGCAGGTAAATCATTAGGAATATCTCCTGACAAAATGAATACTAAATGATCTTTTAACCTGGACAGTAAATAACATGTTTGTGTGTATGATGTAGAAAGGTGGTGTCCTTTCTCTCTACCCGGCTGTCTGTGTGCGTGTGTGTGTGGGGGGGGTTAATCCTTGACTTTCTCCGGCTTCTACCTCGAAATGCTTTCTGACGGAAGGAAGTGAAAAAGAACAAAGGCTGTCTCCTGCGAAATGAAGATGAATGGATGAAGCCGATAGCTTTTACCTTCAGAGGCCCTCACTCTGAGAAGCCGGGGTTTCAAGAGCTCCTGATCAGTTTCCATTGGTAATCACAGTCCCCCCTTCCTGACCCCTGTGATGTAGTGTGTGTCAGCTGCATGCCTGCTCCACTCTGGCCTGGATCATACTTGCCCTGGAACACTGATGAAAAATGACAAGCCCCTTATTACACCCCTCACTTCCTGCAATGCCTCTGATATAGAGATGCTCTGTCACTCTGTGGGACTGTATTGGGTTACTGCAATTACAGTGATTCTTCTACAACACCCACAAACGCCCGCAGGTGGGACAGGGCAGAGGGGCAGGAATACACAATATGTGGTAAGTTTTGTTAACCTCATGCCACAAAAAAGAGAATCAGAATCAGTCCAAGATGTACAAGGAATTTTTCACGGCTGCAGACATCAACATACAGAACTTTTGGAATCAGTTGTTATGGTAATATTTATTGTTATACAGCTTGAGATGCTATAGTCTACAAAACACATTAACACAGTTTAGGAAGTGCAGAAAAAGACCTACCGCACAGTCAAAAAACTTACTGGAGGTTATGTGAACTAAGCCATCTGCCAATCCAGGATCTCTCTTACATTTTCTTCCAATTTGGTGGCCACTTTTTTACGGATTTCCATATTATATTAGTTATATTAGTTTTTCAAGAACCCCATTCTTCATTCCCCATTCTACTAGTTTGATCCCTGTTCCTCTGTATAATGTCATTTAATGAATTACTTAAAGGAGCAGTGTGTAACCTCTAGTGGTGAAATAGTGTATTGCATCCCCCGCCCACTCCTCACTTCCCTAGAACTGGTAGCTGTCAGGTTTTCTGCCGTTGCCACAATTTGCATTCCACTTTTTAAAATAGCTGATTCTGATATAGAAATATAAATAGCATGTATAAGGTGTTTTTCTTGTTGACAAAGCCTTCTTTTAATGCTTTTCTTTTGTCTTTGTTCAATCTGAACCCTTTAAAAAAACAGGTAATCCAAAAGTAACGAACGGTAATCTGATTATGATACTTTAATGTAATAATCCTTTGTCTGAAATTCCATTTTTTATGAGGTAAATTTCGCTGCATGGGGTTTCATTTCAATTTCAACTAATATGAAAGAGACAACAGGATTCTTTACACTTTCATGTCCACAGTACAGATTCCTTAGACTACATTTCAAAATTATGGTCACTCATGCTGTGTAGCTGTTTGCTACCATTAAGTCAGGTTCTTCCTGTACTCTACGTTCCTCTCCACTGCCTTCCATGTTGTGCTCTGCACTGACTTGCTGCACACATACCTTTCTTTTCTTTCCTTACCTAATGTGGCTTTCAGAACTATGCATGAAACCACTGGAGAGATCTGAAACATAATTTTAACTACTAAGAATTAGAATCAAGTTTCATCAAACGGTATTTTAAATCTCAGTGATAATCACTAAAGAGATTTGTAAAGTCAAATCAAAGCTTTAATTTTAGATATTGTATAAGATTAATCCTTCTAGTCAAAATGTAATTACATATCTCTGTTACTTACATACACAAACATAAATTGCAATTATTGCTAGTCAAATGACTTTAATTTAAAAATCAATAATATTATTCTTACTAGTCAAAAGAGAATTCTTGATATGTACAACTATATTTCAGAGATTACATTTACATTTATATTTACGCAATTTAGCTGACCATCTTATCCAGAGTGACTTACAAGGCTAATCATATTACAGATCTGAATCTACACGTACATATCTCTATTGCACATCATAATAACTCAATTAAAGACATCTTCAAAGATATCACAAGTATTTCTGCTAGTCTCACTTATGGATATGTGGACTTGGATTTTTAACCTGTAATTAGAATCTTACTAGTACAAATATAATTGTACATATATTAAATATGTTTAATGTTTTACTAGTAAATTTACTAGTAACATATTACTAGCCAAATTGCTTTATGGATATCTGGCAATATGACTACAAAACATGAATTTGTAGATATGTACATTAGTCGCATTTACTGGTAGAAACTGTATTACTGATTTCTTGCATTGGGATTTGAAAGTCATGTCTTCGATTATCGGTGTCATTTTGGGTCAAAAACAGCTCGCCATAGTGGTGGATCTTTGATACTTTGGGGCTGTTCTGCTACCAGTGGTCCAGAATCCCCTATTAAGATCAGTGGCATGATTCCTTTCAGTACCAGAACATTTTAGCTGAAAATCTGGATGCCTCTGCCAGAGGGCTGAAACTGAGCTGTGCTTGAATCTTCCAACAAGACAATGACCTGAAGCACTTGTCAAAATGAAGGTTTTGCAACGGCTCTCTCAGTCTCCAGTCTTGAACCTAACTGAAAATCTGTGGTCAGAGGACAGTTCTCAAGAAAAACCCACAAATTTGTTAGAAGTTGAAAATGCTCTGCATGTAAGAGGTCCAAGATCCCCCCAAGTGTTTTCCAACCACGTTAAACTTTACAGAAAGAGTGCTGTCATTCTCACCAGGGGAAGCTCCACCAATACCGAAATTTGGGGTGCCAATATTTTTTTAAAATAAAAAATCATATTACAAAATGAAACCAGAAATCTTGACTATAAAAGCTTGGGGCGTTCTTTAAGACCAAAATGTCACTAAATGCATATGTTCATTTTTCATGAAGAGGGCCAATATTTCATCTAAATCATCTAAAAGATGATATCCATGGACAATCATTACTCTGCACTTTACATTTAGCATATTTAGACTTGAACATACAGACTGACCTTACTGTTATCTTTTGTATGTATATACGTCTGTATATACATACATACATACATATATACATATATATATATATATATATATATACACACTACAGACATACAATATAGACTGCCCTGTCTGTAGTGTGTGTGTGTGTGTGTGTATATATATATATATATATATATATATATATATATATATATATATATATATATATATATATATATATATATATATATATATATATATATATATATAAAAGATAACAGTAAGGTCAGTGTATATATATAGTGTAAAAAAAATATGTATATATATATATAGAGAGAGAGAGAGAGAGTGAGAGAGAGAGAGAGAGATAGTATAGATAGATAGATAGATAGATAGATAGATAGATAGATAGATAGATAGATAGATAGATATTACTGTTATATAAAACTGTATATTAGGATAAATTTGGATTTTGTGTTTAGTATTGTATTTATTTGTCTGTAAAGTATATTTTTGTATTAAAGTACTGTAAGGGACTACGCACCTGTGAAAATGTGATGTGACAATAAAAGTGATTTGATTTGATTTAATTTATATAGGTAGTTCACCTGAGTATAATTATGAGCTATTATATGCACTGCATATACAAATAACTGTCTGAGTTGTGTACACTGCAGTGTGTTCAAAACTAAAATGCAAATGTCCATCTGATCACAGAATAGGCTTCACGTCCGGAGATGTAGCAGCGGTGGTCAACAGCAGCAGACAGAGCACAGCGGGTGTAAAGATATCCTGACCTGTGAGGGCGGGGGGGCCAGCTGCAGGCTGTGGGTGTGAAGTGTTGAAGTGTTGGGTTTCCCCCCAGTGTGGAGACTGTCAGTCTGGGGAGGGGGTTTCACAGGTAGGCCATGGGCAGTGGGACGGTTCCCACCCACCACAGACCACCTGGACTGCTTATCTCCCCAAGGAGAACACACACAAACACACACACACACAATTTCAACATGCATTGCTGCAAATATAACACAAATAATAAAACAAAAAAACATGTTTTAACTTAAATAAGTTAGTGTCCTGCCTGGCATTCTATTTTGAGTTATTTTAACTTGAAATAAGAAATTAAAAGGTTTTCTTGTTTTCTTTTATAACTTCATTCTCAGATGATAAACATACATCCAAATGTTTCAATACAATTGAATCACTAATTACAATCAGGTTTTTAATATTTTGTAATATTTTTGTAATATTTTTTAATATATTGTTCACATTTATCAAAGAGTCCTTGTATGTGTCAAAATATTAACTATACTTGCCTACTAAAGCAATAAGATTTAAGCTCTGCTTATCTATTTTTAAAATGGAATACTTGTATTTTCACTTAATTGCATTTCCAAATTGGCGTTACTTTTTATTCACTTACATTTTTAATTTGACCTTGAACATACATGTTAGAAATCCAAGAGGTTTTATCTTCATCTTGGCGGTCAGATGAGTTCTTGAATTTGAATTTCATATTTGAAATAAATTTATTTTATTACAACATCCAAACAAGCTCATATCAGTGGAAAATGAAACAATGAATCATTTAAACCTGGCTTTTCTCTTGTAATGCTCTTATGTCAATGATGTCATACACAACATCAAATGACATCATACATGAAAGTACACACATGAAATACATCTCAGGAACCAGGAAAGGTGAATGTTGGAGGCTTGCTTTTATTTTTTCCCTGAAAGGGCAGCATTGTGCTGATCCAATGTGGTCGTCCAGGCAAGTTAAACAGGTGAGCAGTTCTCTACAAGAGTTGTTACAAGCACATCATTGGAAATACATATTATACATGTGTATTGTTGCAAATATTGTGTTTTGGACATGTATGATGTAGTTTTATTCAAAATAAAGCTGCTTAGATTTAGATTGTAAGATTGTATATATGTCTATATAGACCTTACACATCAAAATTATATTCATATATATATATATATATATATATATATGTATAAACTTTTGATGTGTAATGTCCACACACACTAAACTTCTACGCTTCTCCATCATACACTCGCTGACTGACCTTCTTGCCAAGTCTGACCCCCTATAACGATTATCTAGGCTCTGGCCACTGATCCGTGCAAGCTTTGGACAGGTCTGAATGTGTGGGATGAATGGAGAAGGTTCGTCCAGCCAACAGGCCGCTTGACCCGCACTCCGGCAGGGCTATCTGCAGTCACACATCACAGCCCTGCAGGCTTCATTCCCCACATGTCTCTTCACGCCATCACTCCCGCTGCCTCTGTCCAGCAGCACTGGGTGGTCAATACATAATCACAAGTCTCCATTACCATTAAGGCTAGCCCAAAGTCTATAATCTGCAAAGACACTTCATTATCATAGCATAGCATATACTTATTGATCGTTAGAGGTAACCTTTTTTACGTTTTTACCACTACAGAGAAACTAGGCAGCTATAAAACAAAATGGAGTATGTTTCGTGGATCTTAATTATTTTGGTTCATGACATGTTAAAACGAGTAAAACCTTTTTGGTTTCGTTGTGTCATTATATTTAAAGCTACTTAAATGAAAAGTCCTCATGTGTTGGCTAGGCTCACATGTATTACAGTATTTTTTATATTTTCTGACGGAAATCAAACTGCTGGCACTACTGCATGGAACTAATGGTTAGGCTTGAAGGGCTGAAGATACTTCTTCCATAGCCTTAAACCCAAACTAAATCCAAAGAAAATAGACACGTAGTCTTTAAATAGCCTTATCCTGCGCCGGCTATGTCATTTAGGGTCTGTTTTTGGTTGCAAAACGCTTCAAAGGCTTAGAAAAGTGCTTTGGGTTACCACAGCGGAATAAATATGGTTTTCTGATCAGTTAACTACCATCTCCAAGTAAACATGGGCTGGCTAATAGACAGAGGCATGGCAGTATTCATGCAAGAGCCAGCTGTGAGACGTCCTGTTTGTTGGGAGCTTTAGAACCTTTCCCCATCGGCAAAGCACCCACATTTTGACAGCTCCGACTGAACCTATAGGCTTTAGGTTTTGCTATTGAACTACATTCTCCTTGTTTACAAGAATATATATGATTAATTCACTGCATCCCTGTGAGCAGTATTATCCATTGATGCTAACATTGTTTCTACACTAATATTCACTAATTCAGTACTAAATTGAGAAAACATAACATTTTCAGCACTTGAAGTGAAGTGAAATTGACATGAAGTGATATATGCTAATTTGTGATGAAGCCAAACTCCACAGGTCAGCAGAGAGGGTGCTGTGCTGTGGATTACATTGCGACCCTTTAAGGACCTGGAGATGTGGACTTCAAGGAACTTAGGTGGCCTTGCCAAGACACTTGACTGCAATGGACCTTTAGAGAGACAGAGTCATTTAGACCACTGTAACTGTAAGAGTAACTGGCCTCAAACACACAGCCAACCTATAGACATAAATGGTCTGCTTCTGACCACTGAGCTATTTATGGGTCTTTATTTGGGCCTACCATTCAAATAACAATGGGTCATCAGTAGTCCTATAGTCAGGACTGAGTAAAGGGGGTTCATGTATTGTGCTCTGAAACAAATGTGCTGCAGTACACAACTGTACATCTTTATGGTAGATGAAGTTGATGAGTATTTTGCACAATGTGGACACCACCATCCCCTTCTCTTTTAACTATTGTTGTTTGGTGACTTGCAAGGGCACCTTTTGGCCATTCTAGATTGAACACAGCCATTTGAAGCTTCTTAAAGACATTCCATGTTTTACTTGACACTTGTGGGAGAGATTTTACATTGTAGCAGTGTCACAATGACTCTTTCAGGAGAGAAACCTGCAGCCAGTTGCACCAGCTGAAGATAAGTTTGATTGCAAGTGTTAAGTCCAACTGTTGAGAATAGTGATACACAGTTCAGTTGCACCACAGACCCTTATGGTACATCCTAACTTTAGCGCAGAAAGTGATAAATCAACATTTCAGGAAGCTTTCCAACATGAACAGCAAGTCTTACACGCATGATCTCGACACACAGTGGGAAAAGCCATAGTTTTTTTAAAATTAGGTAGTAAAGTAGCTTAACTTAAAGATAGAAACTTGCGTTCAGGTGGTGCATCTGGCTGCTGCTATAGAGCTACCGGCACTGCTTTCTATTTCTAGGACCTTGTTGGATTTCAGAACGTGATTGGTTGGTAACACTTTGTAATTAAGCTAATGGTTAATCCAAAGCTGTTGCCTTAGACTGAACATTGGGGAGGGACTTCATTTCCTGTGTGAGGTAGATTGCCACTTTACTGCCACTGCCATTTCACGAGGGCTTTCAAGTATAACATACAGTCATTAAGCTTAGTTGAATATGGCCCTGACCATTGATTGAATGTGTGTCTAATTAACTTTCCACATAACTTCGCTATGATAGCTAGTGTTGGTGATGGTTGATTGATTAGCACTCGCAAATCGGCTCATTTTCAAAATGTTTGTTTACGCTCCCCACAATTACAGGCACCGTATAGCAAAATATTTTTGAATCTGCTCAAATATTCTCTGTTTAGGAACTTCAGCTTTATGCTTCCTTTGATCCCAAACTCAGTCAAAACTCTTCCCTGGAACTGTAACATCGCCTACAAGTCTGTGTAGCCCTGCAGAGTGTGAGTATTAACTAAAACAGCTCACCATAAACACAAAAAAACCTCCTTCTCATAATAATAATAATAATTGTAATCATAGTGATCAGTAATGACTTTTGTAGAGAAGTTTACAGTTCAAAATGAGATATTGACATTAATATTTTAATTAATTAGAGATGTTCTGGTTGGTAGCGTGGTATGGTGTTGTTGAGATGGTGGAACAGCGTTCTAATAGAAAATGTTCCATCAACAACTGAAATGATCCCTGATGGATCCTACTATTATGCAAAGTGAGTGGAATATTGATATTTCTGTAAATGTTTTTCATTTCACAATATTTGGTACGCTTCGAACGTGCCCCTATTACCATACATGCTTCATCAAAAAAATCCTCCCAGAAGGAGATGTCGGACTGCAATGCTATTGGGAAGGAAGATAAAGATAAATGTACAATGAGTGCAGCGCTGGACCACCATGTTTGCTAGTGCAACATGAATACATCTTGGGATGGAGTTGTAGAGGTTCCTAATGATGTCCTGTGATAATCCATCCCATGCAGCTTGAATATTCTTACACAGTTCCTGAAGATTTTGTGGTACGGGTGGAGGTAAAGTAACACATGACAACAAAAATCTTCTTGGCGCTGACCACAGTGCCTTCACACATGGATTTGTTTTACGTCTCCAACAAAACAAAAGCGGGCTTCGTCATTGAAGATGACCCGCTTCCATGAGCTCACTCCATGACAGCCAGGCATGACACCATTGCAGTCTTTGGTGAATCTTGAATCATTCGCATTTCTGACAATGTTAAACCTAGCTGTGCAACAGTTCTTTTGACGATTAGTGTACAATGTGATCATTGCCCTGAGTTAAGGCATTATGCATTCTCTCCAGCTCTTGAAGTCCTAAACAATTCCAAGTGTTGCCCTGCGATTATATTCCTCTCTGTTATATGTAGGAAAACACTCAGTATTTGTTTTTCCAGCATGATATGGTCATTGTGCCCCTTTTTCAGTGACAAAGTGTATACAATTAATTGGGATCGGCGGTTGAATTGTTTCCTCTTTGCCTAGAGGGTGCCAGAGCGCTGTTCTGGATCGTTCTGGCCCTAATTAACAAAGTAGTCACGGAAAGCAGTTCGCAGTCCAGCCCTAGAGGATCTTCTGCCAACAAACATGGGCCAGGTCATTAGCAGTCTACACCCTTTGAATACCTGATTCAGGTGTGGGTGCTGAAATTGGACACAAATACGTACCTGCTGGGGGTCCTTGCGGACAGGATTTGGGTCCAACTGGCTCAGGGGATGCCCCATAAATTATGACTGCTTGGTAAACACAGGGTAGCAAATCATTCTGTGGTGACTTCAGCTCGCCTCAGACTCCCTCCCATCCATTCCTGCTACCCACTGTGGCTCACAGTTGCACTCTTTGAGCTGCCTGCCAAGCCTCAAATAGTGTTGCTTTTGACCGGCATCCAGTTGGACGGACGCGGGGAGGTTGATATCCACTTGTGCACACAGGTCAGAATCATTAGCTCTGTTCGATGCATTGGCCTCTCTGTCGCAATGTAAACCACTGCAAGTGTATCGAGGCGAGCCACTTCCTCCCTCTCTGTGTGTGGTACGGACCGGGCCTGCTTACTTGCGTCAGATGACTAAGCTGAGAATCAATCCTGCCCCGTTGCTGTTAATGGAATCGCTCCGGAATTTACTGGACAGTCATTTACTGTTTATTGCTCTGTTCTGGCGGAGATACGAGGAATGGGTGTTTCCAAAAGCACCGAATTGTGCAAGGTATTTTTAAGTTACGGAAACATCCATAAGTGTCAGTTACATGCTGTCTGTGAACTGTTGAAAGCACATTGCCTTGAGCCTTAGTCACTTACTGCGTCCTGACAGCACACGTAAGGAAGTGCGCTGAAACCAGAGAGCCCGAGAACCATGCTGGAATGTCTTCCTTTTGTATGGATCATTGAGAACTTTAACCGCGCAGAGAGATTACAAGGAAAAGAAGGCATAATGACACTTCCTTCTTGAAATGATACCGTAATTATAACTCATTAAAAGCCAATTTCTTGTCATATTTAGCAGGCCTTGGTAAGCAGCAGCCCTCTGGGTGGCACTCAGTGATCATCTGCCATTGTTTGAAGAGGGATTGAGAACAAAGGGATTGAAATATTGATTCTGGAATGATAGCTGGAACACACACCACGATATTGAAAAAAAAAAGGAAAAATTGATCAAAGCTAAGTTTTCATTCCCCCTGTTGCTACCCAGGCTGTTGTTGATTGAAACTATTGCATGTGAGAGGTGGCGGGCTGAGGCTGCACAAACTGGACACGATGCCATGTTATGATTATTTTGCTGCATATGCGATTGCAACATTTGCTAAGTTTTGTGCTCAGGGGCGTTTTATTCTGGGCTGCCCACCGTACCAGTTGCCATAAGCAAAAAAGGAAAAAATAACCGTGTTGACATATATATCTATTTTTCCACTAAGTACTTTATTTTGTTTGATATATGCCTAGGAGAATGACTGGAGGGTCAGAATAGGAATGCCAGTTAATGAGTCATATATACAATTGTTAGACGCTGTCATGGTGGTCTCCATCTGTGCTGCAGGGCGCTGATCAGGGTTTTTGTTTTGTAAAATGCCTCATTCTGCTGCATTTCCACATTGAAATACACCTTAAAAAGTCTGAAATGAATGGCTGACATTAGCAGGCCAGCTGGGTGGCTATCAGTTTATCAGGAGCGTTTTATTACGCTGCCTTCCATCAAGCCATATTAACTAATTTGTATTTTGGCAGATATTTCATCCCACTTATTGAAGCCTTCTCAGTGAAGCTGCTGGACTGCATTTAGAACAATTACAGAGTGACAGTTTGTGTTCTTGAGAGGTTTATGAATAGTTATGGCTATGTAGTTGTAGTGGTTTGTTTATGCTTATTTCCTTTAATAACCCATACAGCCTATATTTTCTTGTTGTGAGGTAGATATGCACTGTTATTTACACTGATTGTTAGTAAATAGGTGTGCATTACAGCTACAGCATACTTTGGTCTGTACAGACTGATTAAATTAGATTACATTAGATTAAATTACGTTACATTAGATTGGTTTTTAATGTTGCAGACTGAATACTTATCTTTCTGCTTTGCACAGCTAACAATTAACATTCAACATGCTTTTCAAAACAGGACATTTTGAGTCACTGTGTCTTAATGAAGAAGGCTTGATTGTGCCATCTCTACCAATTGGAAGAGGTATGTTTGGAGTCTTTCAATAGATACGCTGTTCTCATCCATGGAGGAAACTTTCTGTGGCTGAAGGTCTACACATATTGGCATGTCATTTTGCTAGATGGAGACCATCTTGTTTATGGAGATTTAATATATTTAGTATATTTATTAAATGTCGCATTGAAAGTGTTTTTGACAGACTCTGTGATAGAATTGTGCTGTCCAGCTGTTATTATGATTTGCCTTTTTTTTTTTTTTTACTTTTTCAGCAGTTTATTCGTATATTGTGGCCGTCAGCAATACCAGTGTATAACAGAGCAAAGCTGACATTATCAATAACATGCAATACAATTGTGCAGCCATAGTGAGATTTCAGGTGGTGCTGGTGCAGTGGCAATGGTGGAGTTCATAGAGCTTCGGTAAAATATGAGTATTACGGATGAGCATGCATGGGCCAAGACCAACAGGGCCCTCGGTTCCGAGTCAGCAGGCCTGGCGAAAGTGTGGAGAGGGAGGCGTGAGAGAACAAAAGCAGCACAGAGAGCCACATGCTGGGTTGACCCTGCAGGTCACCGGCAGAGATAATTAGAGCTGCAACATAACAGACAGACCAGCTGTAGTGGTCCAGGATGATGCCTGTGAAAGGAAAAAAGCCAAAAGAAGTATCATGTGAAATTAAGTGAGAGTGAAAGAGATATGGAGAACAAGAGACACATGAAACAGTAAAAATACCTCATCAGAATGTAGCTTGGTCATTTTGCTAAATAATAAGTTTACACACCAGAAAGCTTTGAATGTGAACCTGGATATCTCAACAAGCGGTTAACTCCTTAAAGCCTTAGGGTACTTCATTGTCATTGTTGGCAAAGTATGCGGAACTCTGTTTTCAGGAATTGGTATGACCCCCTTGGACAGCAATAACTTCAACCAAATGGTTATATAACTGGTTCAACTGTGTTACGTTCCTTGCACGAACACCACACATTTAAAGTTCGGCCTGAACATTTCTATTGGATAAACATTTCTATCTGAACTTTCAGAAAGCAATGTTCTTGTTCTTGTTCTTTCACTTCTCTAGAGTTCGGATAGCTGGTGTTTTATTACCACTGTCTTACTGCAGGGCAAACCTTCTGTTGAGGCTCAGTTCACGGATAGGTGCCTTGAGATTTACCAGTAGAATTTCTTGATATAATCCAGAATTCATAGCTCCATCAAATGATGGCAAGCTGTTCTTGTCCAATAGCAGCAAAAGAGCCCCAAACCATAATACTGCCACCACTGTTGTTATGAGGTTCATATTTTCAAATGTTTGGTTTTTGCCAAACATAAGCTCTCTCATTGAAGTTGTAATGATACATTTAGATTATATAACATTAGTTCAGTAGCCTTCTGGCTCATCCAGGTGGTCTTTAGGAGACTTTACACAGGCAGAAATCTTCTTGCTGGGGACTTGAAGCGGTTCTATATGTATTATAGTGGTTGTATATGTATATGTATATTGCGGACTCATGGGCACTGAGAGCAGTCAGTGTAAAAAAAACATTCTTAGATGTTACCTTGGAGTTCTTTGGTATCTCCCAGAATATTCTGCACCATAGTCGTCAGTCCTTTTCTTTTGGATGACCACTGCAGAGAAGGGTAAATATCCTCCATTTATACATTCTCTGCCTGACAGTGGTCAGTCAAGTCCAGTCTCATCAGAACAAATTCTGGAACCTCTTCCAGCCACATAAATACTGGAAGATTTGAGGTCCACAAATCTGACTGAGACATAACAAATGTGTGTGGTAATGAGCAGACTTTGATGGTGAAGACTCAGGTTGATACAGTGTAGGTTCATTCTAGAGGTCCACAAACATTTGCCAACAAAGACTTTTAACGTTGGATCGTTGGAAAACTATGTAATGAATCATGTTAATTGTTTAATTGGGTTCTTACTATGGCTTAAATGAAGATCTGACCATGTTTTAGGTCACATTTATGTAGAAATTCACAAAAAGAAAAAAAAGGTCTCCCAAAAGGTTTTCAAGCAGCATTGTACATGGACGAAGAATGTCTGATACATAGCTTTCCAATGCTCAATAAATGACTACATTCTTCTCTATTGAGGTAGTGTCTGCACAAGCAGTATCCTCAGCAGTCACAAAGCTGATGTGGTTTGTCTAGTCTACATACCTTTAACAAAACTGTATCCCCTACTGGCCTCCTTCTCTAACAGTGGGCAAAAGCTAGCCTATCAGTTGTAAGCAAGAACTTCCAGTCATCTGTTCGTCAGGTCAGTCAGTGACACCAGCATTCCTCAGATGCAAATTCAGCAAATGAACAAGCATCTTACCTTCTTTGAGACGTCACCATATAAAGCCAGCTAATGTTGTAGTGAGCTGTGGTGAGAGCCAGGTCTGAAACATGACCTGTAAGGCTGTTTTACCCACTTGGCTTGCACTGCTGTGTTTGGTAGCAGGCTGGAAACCGCAGGGATGTCGACCACACGTGCTCATCGGAATATTAGGACCATGTCCAGACAGATCTCAGATTTGAACTGATGGGTTTCACTATGTTTCTATGTTGTTTGTTTCAAATTTTCAAATTCAAATTTCAAATTTTGCTGGATGGAAAATATAGTGCTTCATTATAGTACCATACAAACTTACTGAAGGTTCGAGATGACAAGCTCATTTGTATCCAACATCTTTTCATCAAAACTAGGTGTCTCCAAACCTCGGGCGAGGATCCCGAGACAGACACAGACACACATAGCGAGCTTCCTTATGTTTTGTGTCATCTGTGTTACAAATTAGCATTGGGGGGAAAAAAGAAGGAGCAGATGGACCACACTGGCAGGGGCTAATATGGACGCTCCTCGGGTCAGGTATTTACTCCTAATTAGCTGGAGGAATGCGACACATAAGAGCAGAACAGATATGTTACCATTATGAGTGGAATTTCCTTCCTCCGTGCCATGTGCTGCTTTAACCTGATTAGGTATGGCACTTATCGGAGAGATCAAAGCGTTCCGGGGGAGCGGTGACGCAGCTGTGGACACCGCCCCCATCGCACACACACACACACACACACACACACACTTCCAACGGTCATTAGCAGGATTGGGAATGTTGTGACACGATGCTGGGAATACCGTGCCTTTTATTTTACAGTATATGACGCATCATCTCATTTGGGCGGCCTTTTCTAGTCAAAGACATGTTTTTTGAGGCGGGTGGTGGTGGTTGGGCTAATCAAGCAAATAATGCTGATCTGGGTGACTTTCACATAAAATCGTTTTATGGATAGGCTCAGAATGAGATAAACAAGTTTTATAAGGCTCGAGAGTGGCGCAAGCTTGCATGCAGGACATTCTTCTACACGGGATCTATCAGGGCTTCTTCAACCCCAAAAAGCTGGTGGCAGTACTCTGGATGTGCCGCCATGATTTATAAGCTCAGTCTGGGTGGTTTGGTGGGCTGGTGGAAGGAAGCAAGCAGAAAGCTCAACAAGCAACCAGACCTTCGGACTACGCACTAATTATGGGTAAACTCTGCATTGGTGATGGCGAATCAGTCATTAGTGGATCACATCCACAGTTTAACCACCAGCTCTGCTCACACACAAGCCTCCAACCGTCGTCTTTGAGGAATTCTAAATAAATCCCACAGGACACACTGACGCTCACAATAGGATGTAGAGAAACCGAGGGGAAACCTGATTTCGACCCAAACCCCAATGCTGTTTTCACAGTAGACACAAACAATATAAATCATGCATTGTCACCCATTTGGTAGTATAACAAGTTTCAGAAATTTGAAATACATTTCATGACATGCTGCCTTGTAGCTTTGAAGTTCAAGAGCAAGCGGGTTGCATCCATTTGACCAATATGGCTGTCTCTGTCTTTGGGCCACACATATTTCAGACTGGAAATGATGTCAGTTTGCAGTATTAGTGCCATATGCAGTGAGTCCAAGACCTACCTCGCGCCAAAAGACCAAAAGTACAACATCTGCATACCTCCTGTGGACTTCTATCTGTGCGTGTGTTTTGGTGTGTGTGTGTTTCTGCTCTTATCCAGGTGTGCACCCATTTAGAGCTTACAAAATTCCCATTCCCAATGTTCATTTGCACATAATAAATAAAGTTAGAGGGACCATTTAGAATGGCGCCCAACCAGTTTTAATCAGTTCGAGGAACGCTAGCAAGTTCCTTTAAAGTTAACATCCGGCAAAGAAACCGGCCTTTCTCAGAAAGCCTAAGGTTATGCCTTCAAAAGCAGATGAACTCTCCACGGAGGTCTCACTCTGACCTTTTCAGGCCTAATCCGTTACAGTAAAGCGCCCCATTCCCCTGGGCCAATACCCTGATCCCATAACCGGACCCTTTCTTCTCAAAGGATCAGTGTTCATGACGATAATTAGGAAAAAGACCTGCCGAGAAACGCTGCTGGGGGGAAAAACAAAACTAAAATCAGTCACTGGAGCTGAATGGCTTAGTGACCCCAATTGGACATAGCAATCAAGCATAGCTATCTGGTGTGCCATGTGTGTATGGTGTAACAGAGTACAACCGGGTCTGACAAGCCTGAGTAGAGTGAAAGGGCAGAAGTTAGAGCTCGATACATTTCCACTCCCTGTTGGAACAGTTTGATGCCTGTACACATCAGTTCTTAGTGACTCACAAAGTGACTGTGGAAAGCAACTGTAACAACATATATAACCATAAATCATATGTTTTAGGGACAGCTGTGTTCAAGAAGGGTATATAACTATAGATATTAATCTGTGTTTATTTTGTTTTTGTCAGTTCACAAGTTTAACCCTAAAAGTCTGATTGTCTGTTGGTGGGATACGATCCCACACTTTGACTGAGAAAGCGTACTGTGACACAATATAGTGCTAGTAAGCCAGCTCCAAAATGCTCTGTTGTCCTTCGCCCAAGTTGTTCAATCTCTTTTGCTGGGTACATAGAAATGGATGATTTGGGCATTTTTAGACAGTATTTTGACTCTGATTTGAATTTGGGTTTTCAAAGTCACTTTCCAAAAGCGTAAAATGCCTCAGTGCTGACCAGAAAGGGTCAGAACGACAGAATTATGCCCGTCACTTTGTTTCACCAAAGTAGGGTTCCAAAACTGGTCATTAGATAAATATTACAAGCTTTTTCATCTTTTTTCTCTTGCTTAAAAAAATAAAACACAGATGTTTCTCTCCAGCCTTCTGCTGTGAAAGCTCTTTGCTATGGGTCTGAAAGGATGAGTACCTGGCAAAAAAGCCCTTACTAAGCAAAGGAAACAGACACATCAAACAAAAACACTGCTGGTGGTCTCAGAATAAGTAGCTGACCACCCCGAAAAAATGCTAAATCAACCTCTAAATGGTGGAGGAAGTGCACAAACCATGTTCTTGAGTTAAAGTTGAGTTACCCAGGGTAAAATATTCCTCCAGTGAAAGAATAGAAGCTCCTCCCTTTAGACCTTCAGATGTATTTTGATATGGAGAGTAACAGGAGCATGATTTATTATGGCCTCTAATGCCCTTTTAATTTTTCTGGAACAAGACTCTTATTTAACTCAGTTTAGGTGAAGAGACTCCAGTGTCGCTCAGTCCACCAGTCTTTAATAGAAGGTTATTAATTAGTCTGACACTGACGTCTATTCAAATATCACAAGCACAAAACACTGAGGGAGAACAGGTTTCATTAGCTAGAACCAAGCTCTGTTCAACAGGTCAAAACAAGCTCAGTTAAGTGACCACTGTACCCTGATTGGTGGGCTCACTTTGCACTTCTTTTGTTTGAACACGTTACATTTTTATGCAAACATAAGCCAAAAGGAAGGACAGATTTGGTCGTAATGTAGTGGAGTAAAAAGTAAGATATTAGACTTTAAAATACAATAATGTTAAAGTAAAAAAGACCCCCAGAATGAAAATACTTCAGTACAGATACACTAGCCCACTACTTACAGTACTGTAACCAGTTACATTTACTTTATTTACTGTACACCGGTGTCTAAGATTCAACTTTTCAACTTTTTCAAGAAACGATTCAACACTGAAATGAACATCTGAGATGTCAAGAAATTAGTGTTGTGGATTGTTTTTTTTTTTGAGAAGCAGAAATTGCAAACAACTTTTAAGACTGAACTTTGTAGGTAAAATCTCCCATAAAATAGGCGGTGAGTACACAGACAGAGAACATTTCATGTTGCTTTGAGCTGTTGAAGCTACAATGTCATTTTCTGTTAAATATGTTTTCCACTTTGTCCAGATAATATGGCACTTGATGAATATGATGTATAGTTTAACAAAATGAAGGTGGGCCGCTGAGTTTTGCACTGCACTGTAGATCAAGCCAGTATTTTGGCATGGTGCGAGACGAACATGTTCTTTGCACCTGACCAGCGTCTCCTTGGCACCACCACACTTCCACAACAGTCTAGTCTGCTGTGTCTCATCCTGTGATGACGTTAGCTAAATATCTCAGTTGGGCTCTCGGCTCCCCGTGTCTACGTTCCCGGGGCTCTAGTGGGTGACGTAAAGCGGCAGTCATCACAAAACAGCCGACAGCGTGCATTTATACCACCCACCACACTGGGTGCTCCAGCATGGGATGCCATTGATCAAGAAGAGCCCTGGCTGGGCGCGTGCAGCCACAGGCCGTTAGCGCTTGGCAGGCAGCCCCGGGTCCATTCCTCTCACCTTTCACCCACACAAATTACAAACGAATGTCATGGTGGTCCGAGAGGCTGCGCTCACCCACAGAGTCAGATATATCACAAAGGTATTATCTCGGGGGGGAAGCAGGACAGCTTAAGATATAACAGGAGCAAAGCTGAATTTAAACACAGCCGTGCTTAATGTGTACGGTGTAATCTTCTGCTGCATTTTTCCATGTGGTAATGCCACTGGGTCAAGCAAAAGTGTAATACTAGAAGTCACTGTTTCTAAATAGATGGGAACCATATAGGTTTATATATCTATGTGGCCAGTGGGTAGTTATTTTCTCCTTGGCCGTTCATCGAACGCTGTTTGCTACGTGGTGGTTTCGTGAAAGATCTGCTCATAAACACACCACGTCTTTGTGGCATGTTTTTGTGGCAAAAGTGCTGATTTGAGCTAACAAATATGTTAAACAGTGCAGCAAACCACTTATCTCGGTGGTTACTCTGGGTTTGGTCTCTGCGAGGGAGCTGCGAATTACTTGATCGCCGGTCAGCTTTCAGCAGCAGATGCAACAATGAGCTTTCCATTCTTGAACCGAGATGCATCATTAGCAAGGAAAACACTGAACACACAGCAGCAGATTTATAATTCCCCAAACAACTGACCTGCAAATGAAGCTCTCTCTCTCACACGGCGCCGCTTCAGTGGTAAACCCTCAACTGTTAGATATATGTAGGAGCAAAGGAAACAGCATGAATGACGATTTATTCCAGGCACTGGCTACAGCAGTGGGCTGTCAAGCGCAGGCTTACTGAAGCCTGTGTATAGAGGGGAGTAGAAAAGCGAGGCCGTGGAAGAATGGGGAGGCTGCGGGCCACAGGGATAAATGAATGCCACCAGTGCTTGACCTTTTGGCATTAGAAGCCTTGTAAGTTCAAACCCCAGCGATTACCAAGCTCAGCTTGTGCCTGAAGTGGCCGTTCAATGGCAGGCCTGAAGACCACCTCTCCTCAGGGGACTTCAAGGATGTAGGGACTAGATGCGCTAGTATATCGGTCTGATTTACCTCCTTTATGTCTGCTTGTGGCCCTGGAGATCATAACATTTAAGCTGACTGCTATTTCCGTTTTGCGACCCCCTCCGAAAAGGAAATGACTTTATTGGAGAGTAATCGCACAAGATATTGGATTAGAGACAGGAAACTGATTAAAGAAGGTGAGGGTAGACCACTCTGGAGTTCATCAACGCTGGACCGCCCGAGTGTTTTCTAGAGGAGGCGTTGGGTTTCAGGCATTTTTTTAAGAGGAGGTGATGGTAAAAAGTTCAGCGGAGGTCTCTGAGGGGTCACAAGAGCGAGATTGTATACAGCACAATGCTTTTAATGAATCTCTTATGCTCCTCAAAGTAACGCTTCTAACACATTAAAAGTTTTTTTCGCCGTAATGCTTCCATGCTGTCAGAACATGGATTTAAAGGCGTTCGTCAAAATGATAAATAAATCTGCATGTATTAAAAGAGGTCACATGAGCTGCTATTGTTGTTTTGAAAGGAAAAAATGGAAAGTTCATTATGAATATTTGAAACAGATATGGAGGTGGAGGCGGGGTGAGGGGGGAGTGTCACAAATGAAAAAAGGCCCCCTCTGTTCGAGACCACAAACTCTACACACTATATGCTGTTATTTATGCCAGCTTTTTTTTCCTCTCACTCTCTCTCTCCCTCTCCAAGGAATGTTTACTTCATATTTCCAGTTCCGTAAAAATCATTAAAATTTCTTTAACAGCTTTAAATTAGTTTATGAGGATGTGGAAAGCATATGCAGAATCCTTGCCCCCTCCCTAGCCCACACCCCCAAAAAACAATGAAACAAATAAAATCACTTCTCACCCTTGTAAAGCCATTCATATACTGTATGCCTTTGTGTGCCAAGGCAAAAAGAGGGAGAAAGTGAGAGAGAGAATGTAGAGCAAGGAAAGCTGAAACAGTCAAAACACACAGGTTTGTCGATGTGATTCACGACGGAATAGCATTTTCCCCCCGTGGGCTACGTGCCTTCACAGATGTTGCATTCAGGCCTTTGCAGCGTTTGGCCTCTCTAAAAGTGCTCCAGTGCCTGACTGCATTCCCTCGCATTGTGCTATGAAGGAGAGAGAGAGAGAGAGAGAAGGAGAGCTAGTAGGCTGTTTACTACCCCCACCCACTCCTCCTCCATTCTCTATGTTAGCTTGAGGGTGGTGGGTGGGTGGGTTGGGGGAGTGGGGGGTGTTGGGGTGGGAGCTCAATTGCGAAGGGTCCAGCTTGGAGCTTGGGGCGGCACAGAGGGTCACAGAATGGAGCTGCTGCGGCGTCTGGGCCTCCTGAATCCTGAATCCGCTGGGTGGGTGGTCTCCTCTCTCCCTCTCTCTCTCCTCTCCTCTCCCTTTCTCTCTCTCTCTCCCTCTCTCTTGCTCACTCGCTCTCTCGTTCTCCCAACACCTCAGAGCTGAGCGATTAGCTCATCCACTCTGGTCCTGGCTGTCTGGCTACCTAGCTTTAGCGCCCCCAGCTCAGATGTGGTGGGCTGTGGTATGGCCTTTCCTCCAGTGGCCGATGCAGGGGAGTGTGGATCAAACTGCGCACTTTGTAGTTTTCTCTAAGTACTTAAAAAAATATATATATATGATATTGAAAGTTGCACATTTATGTGGAAACACATTGAGGTTGAAAGCATAAGCTCTCTCACAAGCGTGGTTCATTATAACAGACTGAGGGGAATAGAAAGACAAGATTTCCACCTGAAATACATAAAAATTTATATAAATACACTGTGTGACGCTGATTAATTTATTTTTGATTGCCAAATAAAACAGCAAAAATCAGCATGATAAAATACATATGGTTTTGTATGCATGCCATTATGGCACTAGACATTTGTTTAGTCAAAAGTAACAGATATGTATATTTTCCATCTGCAAATATACACTCATCACCAAATAAAAAGTTACACCCAGAAGGAATTATCCGACATGAATGAAACTTGGTGAATGATTCAAGTTTACGCTCAGCCTCACATGTGACATAAGCACGAAGGGCCTTATTGCTGTACCTGACTGACTATATAAGGTCAGCAAGATTCAGCAAGTAGTGATGCCCTCCATGAGTCATTCTGTTAGTGCCAGTACCATTGGCAGACAGCTGCATGCATGCAGGCGGATACAATGACTACCTTTAACACCACATCAGTGTCACCAAAGACTACAGTGGTGTTGTGCCAGACTCTCCAGGAGTGACTCAGAATGGCAGCGGGTCATCTTCAGTGATGAGTCCCCCTTTTGTATTAGTCGGATCAGTATGTGGAGGCACTGTGGTCAGCACCAAGATAACGTTTTTTGTGTCACGTGTCACCCATCCAGAGGGCCTGATGTCACTCCACCCCCACCCCTACCGCTAAATCTGCAGGAACTGTGTGATGTATTCAAGCTGCATGAGATGGATTATCAACACTATTAGACACTATTAGAAACCCCTACAGCTCCATGCTGAGAGGCACTACCTCTGTATGTGCAGCACAGTGAATATTGCCCATATAAGTCTAAATCGTCCTTCCAGATAGCATTGCATTCTGACACTTCCTTCTGGGTGCAGCTGTTTTTTGAAAATTATAAAATGGACAGGGAGCGTAGAGTGTATATACCAGATAGGTATACTTAATAAAGTGTCCAGTATATTTATAAAGCCAATATCTGGAAAAGTAAAAGTAATGTAAACAAATGTAAAATTTGGTGCCTGTGTCAGATAAAAAAAAAAAAGATTGGGGCAAAGGCGAGTTTACTATGGTGTTTGATCTCCCTTTCTTTTAATTATAGAGTTTTGTCATTTAGGAACTAATTGTTACAGCTTTGCAAGTGAAAGACTTCAGCTGCTCAGCAGCTCATGGTCATCATTGTCTGGTTTGCCTCTTCATGTGGCATCATACATTTTTTAAAAGGAGACAGATCTGGACTGCACGCACTTTCTGTCTACAAAGCCTACCGTTGTGGCATGTGCAGAATGAGGCCAGGGATTGTTCATCTGAAATAAACATCTGAACAACAAAAGGAAGCATATGTTAATCAGAAATGCCAGTACACACCTTTGCGTCAATGGTACATTCACGACAGGGGGACTGATGCTCTCCATACATAGGCGAAAGCTGGTATTTGCACCTTTTACTGATAAAGTCTGCATGGTTCACTTGTCTTTGGCACAGAGAATCCAATGTCCATTCTTTCCAAAAACAAGCTGAAATGTGGGCTCAATTGACCACAGCACATATTTCCACAGTCTTTCAGACCTTCTTAGATGATCCCAGATGCCTATTACTGATGGAATTGATAGAATCCATTCAAGCCAAAAACCGTTCAAGTTGTTTTTCTTGGTGCAGCAGGGGACTACATTAAGTGACAATGGTTTTCTGAAGAATTTCCGAACCCATGTGGCTATATTTAACATTTTGGCGTGATAGTTTCACACGAAGTGCCATCTTAGGACTTAAAGGTCATGTACATGCAGCAGTGGTTTCTGGCCTTGACTGTTCTGAATTCCCTGAATCGTTGCTTTGAGAGTAATGACACCCTCACCTGATACCGGTTCACTTGCTGATTGTGGAATATTGTGGAATATACATACTTGCACCCAGAAGGAGTAATTGGACAGGAATGAAACTTGGTGAGTAGGTTTGACATTGTGAGACATGCTAATGATTCGAGTTCCATGCTCGGTCACGCATGTGACAATAAGCAAGGGTGGGCCTTATCGCTCCAACTGCCCTCCAGCATCACTGGCAGACAGATGCAGAACATAGGACTACATACACACAGGCCATTGTAACGGCCATAACAGCACGTCAACGTCACCAAAGCTACAAATGTATGAAAACGACACAGAGAATGATTCAGTATGTACAGACAGTATCACTGTAACATATACCTAACAGTATTCCTAACTTACTGCTGTTAGTTCTTTTAATTCAAATCTAATTTAAGCTGTTGTACTGCGTTCGTGTACGTACTATACAAGATCACTCCGCTGTATTCTGCTCTTCTTGGCTGGAGTAGTCTACAGTCATTTTTGTGCTGCACCTCTACATATCTTAGGTCACTTATATAACGTATGTGGTGTTTCTAATGTCTTCCTGTTTTGCGTCTCCCACTTTTGTTTACCATATTGTTTATTGTTTATTGTGGACCTACACACCGCACAGCTGTACTGAATTCAGATACCACCAACGTTGTGTGGCCGTAAAGAATCTTGAATCTTGATTAGAGGGCCTCCT
Source organism: Prochilodus magdalenae (assembly GCA_024036415.1). Taxonomy (NCBI): domain Eukaryota; kingdom Metazoa; phylum Chordata; class Actinopteri; order Characiformes; family Prochilodontidae; genus Prochilodus; species Prochilodus magdalenae. The sequence goes on along the minus strand of JAMWET010002750.1, from coordinate 110,191 downwards.
GGGCGAGCTGCGCTGTCAGACCCACAGAAAGAGCCACAGGCTCAGCTGCTTTGAGGCCTGCTGGACTTGGACCTGCTTAAGGCCATGTCTCAGTCACGCTGCTGAGAGGGTGAGCACTACTTCTGAGTATCTCTGCACAAAGATATAAACTGTAATAAATGGAGATACAGCTCCATCCTTTATACACACACATACACACACACACCCAGCTTTCTGTTCCATGTTTAAACTTTTAAGCCTATTAAATGTGCTGTTAACATGCACTGCATGAAAGCCGCTCTGGAAGGGAAGTCTGAAACTGCCTGAAATCAAAATGATTTTCAGTCATCTGTCGTCGGCACACAAGGTTTATATTTACATGTCTAAAGCTCAAGGGGGATGTGCAATTACATTTGTATTTATTTTGTAAAAATACTGCAGAAACTGGCAAAACAGCTCTATCTTAAAGTCTAAATGAAGTTTCTAAATGTGATCAATCTTGTTATTGCACTGCGCAATATGTTTGTACAATGAGCTCAGACGGGGGTGAACCTTAGAATATAATTCCATCCAGCTCTCGCTGATTGATGCCATTACCTTTTGAAATAGCTCCTTCTTTCCTCTTACCAACAGTGACACCGTGTGGTTGAATGTGGCAGTGCCTGACGGCATCACTTGTCTACACGGTGTTAAGACACTTGTAAAGCACCTGATCAGGAATTGAGTGCTGCCTTCACTTAGAAGCACAGGATACACAGTATTTCAGAGCCTATACTCTCATCGCTTTTGCTAGAGAGATGAGTTTGAGTCGAAACTTGAGACCTGGACACACCAAGACCAAGACTTTGTAGTAGGTAAGTTTAAGTAAAGACGGCAATCAAGAGTGGGGAGTCTGTCACAAACCCGAGACCAGTTTAAGAACTTTTGAATACATTATAATAAAATAACTGAAATACCCTGTAGGTCATTATCTTTAATTATCATTAGGTATACATTATTAAGCACACACTTATGGTCAAAAGAATAGTTGCACTCGAAGTGAAGCAATGGACAGGAATGAAAGGTGGTAGGTAGGTTTGACACTGTGAGACTTGTGAGTGACTCAAGCTTAACCCTCAGCCATGCATGTGACACAAGCAAGGACGGTCCTTATCGCTGTAGCTGACTGACTATATAAGGTCTTCCATTCTGTCCTGTACTGTTGGTTGGTAGCATCTTTTACAAGCCTCAGAGAAGAGTTCAAAAACAATTAGGGCAGCTGTAAGAGTTCGAGAAAGGTTGCATCAACAAGTCCTGAAATGACCCACGTTTGGTAGGAGATGATGAACAAATACATTTGTGGAGGCACTGAACAGTTTGTCCAGAAGGCCTGGTTACCTCACCTCCACCCCTACCACAAAATCTGCAGGAGGTGCATGAGAATATTCATGGGATGGGAGAAAATGTACAGATTATTGCAGGACACCATTAGAAAACCTCTACAACCCCATGCCGAAACGCCCGGCATGTAAGTGTATCTCAATAAATATTGCCCATATCAGTCTACATTTATCTTCCTTCCCATTAGCATTGCAGTCCCCACACTTCCTTCTGGGTGCAACTATTGTTTTGATGTGTGTAATATATTAATAAATGACCTGGAATTTTTAATATGTCTATATAACATTACTTAATGCCGCATCACCATACTGGAAGACACTGGAAAAGCCTAGAAATTTTTAAAACAATTGTTCAATTCCAGTCAATTCAATTCCTTTACAATATAAAGTATGAAAGTATAGAAATAGAGTCATTAGTGTCTGTGTAAAGTAAAGTGTAAGGTATAGATGGAGGTAGTAGTATACCATTTGCTAAACAAATTAAGAAGATGGCTGTTGTCAGCCATACAGACAGTACAAGTATGCAGTAGTACAGAATGGAGTAGGATAATACAATATAAATAGATATAGGGCATTTAGGAGGGAGTGTGTGCAGAGATGGGGGTGTGTCTGTTGGAGGGACCAGAATGAAAGAGTGTCACAGAGTTTTCCATTTGCTGTACTGAGAGGAGTATTGTATTATATTGTATTTCACAAGAAGTGCTCTATATCAAACGCTAATGCAAAAAGACATTGAGGGCATTATGAGTCACCATGAGTCATCTTATCTCCAAACAGAAGTGCCACAAACCTTTAACTAAAGAACAACCACATCAACAGCACAAACGACATCATTTAATGTCCTTTTTTCAGAGGATGTGTGTCTTAGGTGAGGCTCCTCATCTCAGACACAGTGCAAGCCAGAAGCAGGATACTACAATAATACATAGCAGCTCCAGTCCTGGAGGACTGCTTACCGGCAGAGTTTGGTTTCCAACCTGTAGCCAATAAGCTCCCCCTCCCCTTACTTACTTAACCCCTTACTTAACATACAGCTGATCTAGCCAATCAGGGACTTGGGAAGAGGTTGATTTGCTGGAGCAGGTGTGGAAAATTGTGGTTGGAAGAAGAAAGGTAGCTCTCCATGACTAGAGTTGGAGATTTTCGAACTGGATGGCTTAATAGGTATATATAGAGTGATATATGTACCAAATGTGCTGTAACACCACCTAGGTCACATTTTTTTGAGTCGTGCTTTGTAACAATTATAACAGCACAATATTTTAAAATATGCTAATGAGAGGATGTCCAGATGCCACTGAGAATCAACATAAACCCAGGGCCCAAGCCCCAAGCTCCCTCAAGCACTAACCCAGTGTCATCTGGCTCTTGTCAAGCTCAGCCCTGAGAGAGACACAGAGAACTGGAGACTAATGTGCGACAGTCTGGTGAGGCGATTGCAAAACCCGAGAATACTTTCCACAGCTCTGTTCAGCTCCACTCTTCAGGCTCTCGCACTGGCCTTATGCATAATCTTGACTATAGTAGCACATGTCTGACAAGTGTTGAAATGTGGGAGATGCTATCTGTGAGGGGTGTGACTACAGGTTTTCATTTTATCAGAACAGGATCTCATGTTATCAATAGTCTGAAGATTGTGACTGGCTGATTTAACAAGTGGAATCACGTATTCTCATGCTTAGTTAGGCTGAAACATGCAGCCACACACGTGCTGTGCGGATGATGCTTCTGCAAAACATGTACATTTCCTTTTTGGAAGTGTATTCTGCAGATAAGATAATAAAATGAGGTATGTAAAGGTATGGACATCATTAAATACATACAGTATACAGCTTTCCCAGTATTTAGGCCTTGTCTATGTTTGAAATAACACAGTACAGTTTGTCCAGCCCCTGGCATACTTAGGGATGGTGGATGGGCTGAGTTGATGTCACAATTTACAGCATAATTCTTTTGTCTATAGTGGAAAATTACGTTACTAATTACACTGAACTCAAACAGCATTTGCTTTAAACAGAAAAGGAAAAAAAAAAAACAGTTTGTAACTTCCTTATTGCACATTTGAGCAACCTTTTTGTACATCCTGTGGAGGCTTTGTGGTTATTAGCTCATCAGACATCCCTGCACGAAGAGCAGCACACGCTCACTGCCTCTCGCACGGACATTTACTCACTCAAAACCTGAACCAGAGCAGGATGGAGAAAATAACTGCTGTTGTTCTTGCCGTTATAGGTATGTATTTTAAACACATAATGATGATGATGCAAGTTTTCACTACATACTTCTCGTTATTACTATGTTTTACTTAATTATTAAACTATTTAGCTAATACTGAATGGTATTTCACCATGTAATCTAATTTTTATGTGCAGCAGACTGTTTGCAGTGTTCTTTCTTTTACTCCTCTGTGATTTCTGGTTTTTGTACCTTACAGGTGCCTTGTGGGTTGCAACTAATGCTGGTGACATGGTTCAGGCCTCCGTTGCTACCCCTCAAACAAATGCAACTACACTTGGGAATAACAACACAATGCTCAGCATTACAACCAAAAGATCCCCTGCTAGCAACGTCTCAAACTATACTACACCAGTAAACGGTAATGTCTGGTGATTTTTACAGCTGGTTTAATGGTAACTGTGTGACTAAACCTCAATTGATTTATCAGACGATACAAATATCTATCTATCTATCTATCTATCTATCTATCTATCTATCTATCTATCTATCTATCTATCTATCTATCTATCTATCTATCTATCTATCTATCTATCTGTCTGTCTGTCTGTCTGTCTGTCTGTCTGTCTGTCTATCTATCTATCTATCTATCTATCTATCTATATATATCATTGCTGTCCAAAGAAAAACATGTATCTCCATTTTTGTTGATTTTTACTTTTACACCTGATTTGATCACATGACCTGACATTTACATTGTGTGAAAATTTCATGATGAATGGCCCAACAGGAATGGCCCAAACTCACTTGGAAAAAACTCTGGTTCCATTGACTTATATTACAATTAAATGAGGTTTTTGCCCTCTCCTGTAAAGTTGTCATTTTGGAGATACATGGTTTTCTTTGGACAGCGGCGGTAAGTAAAATATGTTTTTATATAAAGAGGTTTTGGGGCCCGTTTTGCTGTATGACACTCTGCTTCCAGCTCTCACCTGTAAGTGTATATTACAGGAACCATTTCAGTCCAAACTCTTCATAAAACAATGCCTTTGTCATCATGCAATGCATTTATAACCATTTCATGTAAAAGCTTTCTGTGGGAGGTATTGAACTCTTTGAACAGCTGGTTCTTATCAGCACCACTGTCTGACACCTTGACTAGTAAGAGCATGTCATGGTAAACCACCCTGTATGTTTTAGTTTTGTTTTCTTAACCTTTTAATGATGTGGATTTATTAAAAAAAACAGTTGAGGAAATTCCCTTTAAGTTAGGTGCCGTGGCTGTTCATGGGTGTGGACACTGGTCATTTACATCAACAACAGGCTTCTGCTGCTACTGGCCCATTAATATTAAGCACTTTACAGTACAAACACTGATCTAGGATCATCGATTCATGCAATTCTGTTGTGTATAGTGCTATATAAAAGCTGTAAGCTGACCTTAGATCAGATCCTTGCTCTGATAAATATGCGCCAAGGAATACATTCCTTAGGTCTGTGGTGCTTTCACCAGCAGTAACTGTGTGAGGACATAATGCCTCATTTTTATTCTTCTGTTCGACTATTCTTTAGGAAGAAACATCACATTCACAACACTCACCAACACTTCTGCTTCCCCGAATCCTGTTACCCAAAACAACCGTTCTGATGGTAAGGAAGTACGCATTTCATTTATTTTTATTCAAACATTACAAAGATACATTTGAAAGCAGATGACATATTTTAAGCATAATTCAAAAACATGATACAGTATTCATCTAACTTCATTTTGTAATGTCATAAATTAAAATAGATTGGTTGCCTGCTGTCTTGACAACTGTGGCATGACCGATAAGCAGCAGTACATTATAACTGTATTCATAAACGTTTAAGCATTTGCTAGCTGGATTCCTTACAGCTTCTGAGAAAGTACTAAGAAGCCAGACCATGATTAATACATCAGCATGCTCAGATGAGTTGTGCACAGATAGTGGATTTCTTAATATTGTGTGTTTTATGAAAAGAGGCAACAGTCTCAGGCCTAGGCTGGCCTGTTGGGTGTATTCACAACATACAATTAGTCACTGAGTTAATTAAACTCAGTTTCTACTCAGCTATAATGAAGCAAACAGCCAAGACGGTACAGAGAGGATGTGCAAATGCTCAGACAGTATGGTTGGTGGTGATAGGTTAAGGAAGAGGAGGAGCACTTACCATCATCTCTGCAACATTTGTATGCTGTCAGTTACTCCACTATAGAATATTGTCCTGTCATTGTGGGGTTTATGTACAGTACATGAAATGAGCTATGCTCCACCTCACCCACCAATAAGCTTCAACTTTAAAAGGTTGTATCTTTAAAAAAGCAAAACGTCTTTAAAAGTTTCTTTCTCCAGTGCCTTGGATACTTTTAAATATACTCATTTAGAGGGATGTGAGCATATATATATATATATATATATATATATATATATATATATATATATATATATATATATATATATATATATGTGTGTGTATATATATCACATCCTGTAAATTAGTGTATTTAAAAGTACCCATATATATATAAGAAGTAGACCAAAAGATACATAAAAGCTAGACATCCAGCCAAGATCCAAAGAAATTCAGGAACAAATGAGAAAGAAAGTAATTGAGGTCTATCAGTCTGGAAAAGGCTATAAAGCTATTTCTACAGTTTTGGGACTCCAAAACTTGGTGAAACTTTCCAGGAGTGGAAAATTATCCCAAGAGCGCAGCGATGACTCATCCAAGAGGTCACAAAAGACTGCACAAAAACATCCAAAGAACTGCAGGCCTCACTTGCCTCAGTTAAGGTCAGTGTTCATGACTCCACCATAAGGAAGAGGTGGGGCAAAAATGGCTTGCATGGCAGAGTGCCAAGATGAAAACCACTGCTGAGCAAAAAGAACATTAGGGCTTGTCTTAACTTTGCCAGAAAACATCTTGATGGCCCCAAGACTTTTGGGAAAATGCTTTGTGGACTGGTGAGACAAAAGTTGAACTTTTTGGAAGGTGTCTGTGCCATTACATCTGATGTAAAAGTAACACTGCATTTCAGAAAAAGAACATCATACCTACAGTAAAATATGGTGGTGGTAGTGTGATGGTCTGGGGCTGTTTTGCTGCTGACCACCTGGAAGACTTGCTGTGATAAATGGAATCATGAATTCCACTGTCTACCAAAAGATCCTGAAGGAGAATGTCTGGCCATCTGTTTGTGACCTCAAGCTAAAACGAACTTGGGTTCCGCAGCAGGACAATGATCCAAAACACACCAGTAAGTCCCCCTCTGAATGGCTGAAGAAAAACAAAGTGAAGATTTTGGAGTGGCCTAGTCAAAGTCCTGACCTGAATCCTTTTGAGATGCTGTGGCATGACCTTAAAAAGGCAGTTCATCAGGAGAAGTTGGAACCTCATATCATGGCAAAGAGAGACAGCTGTGCCTTCATTAAATGAACAATACAATTGCAGCTTTATTGATATCAGAAAAGTCACTACACCAACAGTGATCCAACAGTACCAGCAAACAAGAATTTCTTCCTTTACAAAGTATGATATGATGAATCGTGGGAATCATGTGTCATTATCTTTTTGCCTCAGCACTGAAATAAGAAAATATGTCAAAGAATAGAATGATTCATAATATTTACCCTCATATTCCAACAGGTGTCTCACAGCCAGCTAATAACACGTCCCCAAAACCATTAACACCAACTCCGAGGAGCATTACAAGTATGTATTCCTGCAGCACATGCTAATCTAAGCTCACTAGTCACCTTGTGTGTTTAAGGTGTAGCAACATCAGGCTCCTGCAGATGGTGCTGCACGAGGATGACAGGGATATAAACACCTGCAGGGTATGTGACAGGATTCATAGACCGGGAAGAGGTGGTACAGTTTAGTTGATTTTATCGTTGCTTGTGTGGAAAATGGGTTCAAAGCAGATGTTATTGATGGGCAAAAAAGAGTGATTGGATTTGACGTGTCAAAGGCCATAGTGTAAAGGAAGTAGCTGAATTTGCAGGTGTATGGAAATGTATGGTCATACAGGTCTACCAGCAGTGGCTTAAATCCCAGTCTAAAGTAAACTCTTCTCAGAATTATGCCAGGGAAGGCATCCACCAAATCTGGCCCAACTGTGCAATTCTTTGACATAAGAGTGTCTGAACATTCCAACTTATCCAGTCCATGCCAAATCCAATCACAGCTGTTATTGCTGCTGTTGATGGGCACGTTTCAGTCACAGATGACCAATTTTTGTCCAGTGATGGCAATACTGGACCCTGTAAAACCTACACTGTTTCTCAGATGTGTATCTACAGTCAATTACAAAAACCTAATGTTTGTGAATTAGTAATATTTTTATCTTTTATTTGCAGAGATCTGTCAGACACTAACATTCAATGTTTGAAATCAATGTTATATTAATCATTGCTGTTATTCTGTAATAATTACGCAGCATAGACTGGAATATTACAAGCTAGCTATTTACAAGATAGAGAATATATAACGAATTCATGCACTTCTCCTCATTAATGCTTTTCATTTATGAAAGCTGATTTCAAACTTAGAACAGTAGTAAATTATATTAAAACTAGCATTAATTTATGTTAAGTTATTAAATCATATATAAAACCTCTGCTTAAACATACTAAAATATAACTTTTTTATTTTGGCATAAGATCCAGAGGATGCTCTAGTGGTTGTATACAGTTATATATACACTATTTGACCAAAAGTATGTGGACACTCCTCCGAGCATGAAAAAAACCCACCTATCCTCTGTCGCAATTCTGTTTGCAATCCCAAGCATCGGTTAGAGTGGTGTAATGTGGCTACCTCCACAAACATGATCGTGTCAGTATTAAGCAATTGCAACTTTCTGGATTCCAAAAACAAACTGTGTACAGCTGCAACAACTAGTAATCAAAAACACAATAAAAAATGTTCATAAATCCTGAAACGCAACAAATACAAGCATCCAGTTTCGTTAATCATTAACATGTTGTGGCCTTGGCATTAGGAATGTGTATTGATGCGAACATGGCGATATGATATGTGTCATGACATGAATCAATGTATTGCGATACTGCAAGCAGGGCGATATATACGATTTGTATTCTAATTTTAGCAAAGCTGTTATGGTATAAAAACACATCATCATATGCATACTGTTTGCTAAAGCTAACATTAGCAGTGCGCCCTTACTCTACTTTTTTACATTGAAGTTTAAGGGTGTAGAACACTACTATCTAGCTGTCAAATGTTTAAACACAACACAAAATGAACCACATATGACCCACACATGATTATAGACTAGTGATTAAGAATCAATACTGTGTTTCTGAGAACCGATATGGTATTATAAGACATTATATTGCGATATACGATATTTCCGATATTTTCTTACCCCCTTATTTGGCATAGTGGGAGACACTGGAAAGGTCATGACTTTCAGAGGAGAAGTGCTCTTTATAAAATATCACAGCAGAAAGCCTGTGCAGAAGCACAAATTAATAAGAAAGGTCAACATTACCCAAATAACATAACATGTATTAATAACACCAACAACAACTATTTAATGTTCCTTTTTTCAGAGGGCATTCATCTGTTAAAAGACTATGACCTGATCTGAAACCTGACTGGAATTAAAAAAAATATATATTTTTTTTTTATTTAGAAACATATACATATATGATACATATATGATACATAAACATATATTTGTGCGAAAACTACTTTTATGTTGAGTTTTACTTAAACAAGGTAGGAGCAGTTTATAAAACTCCTGGTTTTGGGAGAAGACAGGACAAAAATGATACTGTCATTGTAATTAATTCTTTAAAATGTTTATTTCTTTATATATATACTGTGTGTGTGTATATATATATATATATGTGTGTGTGTGTGTGTGTGTGTGTGTGTGTGTGTGTGTGTGTGTGTATAGTAAGTCCATTGAAATCATACATTATCCTTTCATATCACTCCATTTATCTGAGATGTGCAGAGTTTGCATTATAATGGATCATGCTTAATATGATTGAAGTAAAAAACAAAGAAAACCTTTAAAAGCTTCTTCCTGATCGGTTTTGATCTTATTTGTCATTTGTAGTGTGCATGTTTCATGACCTGGCTTCTCCAGAAATGAAATAAGACCTTGTGTCCAAGCAAGAATTATTCATAATATTTGACTCTAATTTTCCAACAGAAAAAGCCACCCCAGGACCAGATAAGCCCACCACCAAGTCAATTTCTACCACAAAGTTCAGCACAACGTCCAGCACAAGGTCCAGCACAAGTATGTAGTACATGCTAAAGTATTATGTCATGACAATTAGGGGTAAAGGTATGCTGCTAAATTCACCAGTATTAATTTATGGTCCAAACACCAGGAGAAAAAAACACATATTAAATCAAGACAAAAACTAAATATAGTAGAACAGAATTTAAAAATGTAACATTGCTATCAAGATTTGATCACTTCTGAGAATTATTTGGATGTTATTAGGTTTATTATAATTTTTTTTGGCATTATGGATATATATATATTTTATTCTATTTTTTTGTTAATATGCATGTTGTTTTCACAGGGTCTCCAAATAAGTCAGGCCACAGCAATGCAATAAGTAAGGCTTTATTAAATACATAAATACATCACTGTAGAACTAGCAAATAACAATCACTGTACACTATTTTTTTCTTATTAGCTATGTCGGAGAAGTAAAACCAGACTGTGCAATCGTTTTCCTTTTCCTGTGTTTCAGCATACATTATCATCTTCATCATTGTCATCTTGTGTCTTCTTGGTGCCGTTGTTTACTGTTGTTTTTTTCAAAACAAAACCCGGGTAAGATTCTATTAAACAACTCTCAGAGTTCAAAATACATTTTCAACACTGGGTGTGTGAGGTAATTGGTGACTCTGTAGTCTAATAGTAATATATTCCCATGGACAGAGCTGAGTATTAAGTTTCAGTACCTTTAAGATACTGTTTGGGTTACCTCGATGCTACAGTACCAGATGTCCGTACTCAAGTAGTGTGTTTTAGCAGCTGTGTGGCATTAAGCTCACTTGTTTTAAAATCTAGACTGCTGACTGGATTATGTATGCATCTCATTAGAGTCAGTGCTGATGGGTTAGTCCATTTGCTTTGGGGGCAATGTATGTACCCATGTCCAGCCCCTCATGCTCATTTCCGGTTTAGGCCACCCCCCTCACCCAGAACCTTATAGTTATTTCTGTCATCTCTAGTTTTAGCCATGCCCACATCCAGCACCTCATGACCAGTTTCTATTTTAAGGCACACCCACTTTTAGCATCTTATAGGCATATCTAGTTTAAGCCACACTCATATCCGCCACTTCTTAAGCATTTCGGGTTTAAGTCACACTTACACCCAGCACCTGATACTTAACTCACTTCCATCATTTCTTTGTAATTTCTGGTTTAAGCCACACTCATATCCAGCATCTTAAACCACACTCTATTTCAGTACCTCATAATTATTTGTAGCATAAGGCACACCCACTTTCAGCACATCATAATAGTTTATTTTAATTATCAGCGATGAAATCAGTCTTACTGATGCTCAGCTGTAGTTATGAATAGGTCATCAGCCCCCACATTTTTGAAATCAAGTCTCACTAAATACAAATTTCTTACATACATACGTCTCTTTCAGAGATTCTCTCTAGACCATCATAGCAAAAATGAAGACGCTCAGATTCCTCTTAGTACGGTGGAGCCTGAAGTGTTTGAGGCCAGCCCACCTAAAGGTGCTAAAACATAATTCACACTTTTAAGTTGTTTCTCATATGGACACTGTATACCACAGAGGATATATCATTTACTTGCATCCACAGATATGCAAACCTTCAGTGCCCCACCAGAAGAAGTGAAGAATCAGGAGGAAGAAAAAGGTGCGTGCCAGTTTTTCAACATTGATGGACTTTACTAAGAGTGTGTACACTATAGTTCAAAAGTTTGGATTCACCTGACATATCAGCAATGCCTGTTTCTATACAATGCCTATTTAAATCTTACAAGATTTGCTAAAAAGATATTTTTTGATGTTTTACTCATATTTTAAGGAATGATGTTACTGTAACTACTTTCTGACATGATTTATTTGGTCAAGGATTTTTGGCCAAGAAAGTGTGGCCATTGCCAGTTCACTTCAGTAAGTGTTAATGCCCACATATTGGAGCATTCCAAGTCATACGAAACACACCAGACCACTACTTTACCAACAAATCAACTATTACATTTGTTGCCAACTATTGGATTTACTTGACCTGTTATGCTGTGGGTTGCCATTAAGGGGGCTGTAGTAACTCTTTGTTGGGCCTTTTTAAGGTGACTGAACATGTTAAACTGACATTAGCTGAGAGTGTGAAATGAGGAAAAGAACAGAAAGAAAGATACACTGTGAAACACAAGTCACACAGAAATAAACGGGGAGATCGTATTTAAGAGTATTTAAGTGAGATGCCGTTGAAATGATGTGAGATCAGCTCTTTAACATTGCTACAGACTTCTACTTGTTTGGAGTTTTGAAAGTGACATATCGTTGCTGTCCAGTGAAAAACATGTAGTTCCATTTTTGTTGATTTTTACCGTTATGCATCTTTTGGAAACAGCAGCTGCAGTTTACACTGTGTGAAAAATTCATAATTGCTTGGTTCCATTGACTTCCTTATCAATCTCATAAGGTTTTTGCCTTCTCTTGTAAACCTGGCATTTTGGAGATACTTTCTTTACATTATACAGCAGCGATATATGTAAATCAATGAGAACTGTAAGATTACTGTTCCCTGGAAGTAAGAAGCCAAGTGATCCCATTACAGTTTGGAAGCTAGTCATTTTTTCATTATGGTATACTGTTATCCGATTTTTCATTTTCTCCCGTTTCGAGATTTCAACTCCGTTCCAACTCCAGATTGTCCAGCATGATACGCTGATGTGGGCTGTATACAGCTTTTGACTGGATGCACAGATTCCGAGTAGGAAGGATTTTTTTTCTGGATTTTTTTCCCATAGAGAATGAATAGGATCGAAAAACATGTGCCTATCTAACCTACTTCCGCTCGACCTAGAGACAACAAATTGGATACACTGGCTTGGGGTGCAGCCCCAAGAAGGAATTCAATGTTGGATTGACCCGCACTTGTTTGTTTCTCTTATGTTTGGATGTTTTGGACTATGTTTGTGAGCTGGTTGTCTTCACTGTGTGGTATGTTTTTATACTGCTCCCTCAAGCACTCGAACGGACTTGCACATGCTGTTTTAGAGATTGTAGCAGTAAAGCTAAACCTACAGGTCTGGGGTGTGGGGTTTGAGGGATGTCATGTACTGGTGTCGTGTCCCACTCACCGAAATGGCTGCTATATGCCTGGAGTTATTTACCAAAGTTGTAGTCGAGTTGTAGGCTGTACAAGCCTGGCTTGCCTAGTTTTGTAGATATTCATTTTATTATCTATCACAAAGTAACAGCTTTAACACATATCTAACATAAAACCATAAACAAACAATCATACTTTCATCTGTAACCAAATTGTTTGATGATTATTGGTAGATATGGATTGATTCCTAGCTTTTGAACAGTGTTGTAATATTAATAAGTATGTAATATGATGTATTGGTGGACAGTAAACAAGTTAATAAGATTAGTTACTATACTTAATTAGGTTTTTTTGTGTCTGTACTGAAGTATTTCCCTTCTAGGTTACTTTTTACTGTAGCTCCACTACAATTTAAACTCAAATACTTTTCACACCAGTACATTATGAGCAATATGTTGTTTCTTCTGGCTGATGTTTTGACCTGTTGGTTCTAGCTATTGGAACCTGTTCTCCTTCAGTGTTCTGTGCTTATGATCATTTGAATAGACATCAGTGTCAGACTAATTAATGACCTTCTATTAAAGATTGGTGGACTGAGAGACACTGGAGTCTCTTCCCCTACAGTGAGTTGATTAGGAGTCCTGTTCCAGAACTGATAACAGGACATTAGAGTATAATAAATCATGCTACTGTTACTTTCCATACTTAAGTATACTTGAAGGTAAATACTTCAGTACTTTTACTCAAGTGGAGTACTTTCTACTTTTACTGGAGGAATATTTTACCTTGGCTATCTCTCCCTCATCCACCACTGAATATTACACTGTAATTCCACTGGTTTCAAACTCTAGAGTGAAAAGGAGTAACCCATATAATTGCAGTTTTCAAACTGTATTGTCAGGGACAGAACTAGGCTCGACGTGCGCAGAGCTAAAAGCCAAAATAATTTTTATTTGACACATCAGTAGTCAAGCACAACAGCAAAACCAAGGCACTGATAACAAAAGGGTTGAAGACAGTGAGACAAGCGGAGGTCGAAAACCAGGAAGTCAAAACAATTGGGCAAACAAATCAAAAGGGGAAGAGTAAAAAAGAGTATGTCGAAGAGTATCTGTCTCTCTTGTCTCATCCGGGTTGACCTGAGGAGGTTGGGTTCCGCCCTTGAGCCTGGTCCCTCTCGAGGTTTCTTCCTCACCCAAGGGAGTTTTTCCTCGCCACTGTTGCCTCTGGCTTGCTCAAGGGGGGCTCGGACCCGGTTTTTCCACCCTCACATGTGCGAGTGTGACTTCATCAGATGCACTCTGGGAGATGGAGTCTGTGAGCTTGCCAGTGTCGGGGAGACCTGGAGGCGTGCCATCATGAACAACTGCAGTTAATTCAAAGATTCTCTTTACAGTGATGTTCCTTTGATTATTATAGTAATTACTTCATACTGAATCAAGTTTATTTTTTTAATTATATTTTATTTGTTTGCCATTTAAAAAGCATTAACATCCTCTTACACAGTTAGATACACATACAAATTAATGGTCTTATCCGCTTCCTCCGTATGCAACAGCGTGCTTCTGTCTTAGGTACCCTAATCTTACTAGTGATGCAGCTCTGGTGGCACTTTAGCAACTTCAACTTCAGCCCAGGATACCTCTGAAAGCTTTACAATATGAAGAAACATATTTATACAGGTAAAAACAAAATCATCCAACTTTCTGAAGAGAGAAGACTAAACTGTTACTGATTTCACAAACTCTAGACAGAAGAGATTCTTGTTCAATGAGTAGAGAACTGCAGGAAGTAGGAAAATGTTTTTTTAATTTCTCACACTTAGCACAACACTTCTTAAGACTGTTGTGTGTGATGCTCTGGTGACTAATTTCTCACATATGTATGATATGTGTGTTTTTCATGCACGCAATGACATTTGACATACATCAGTTTGGCACCATTCTTAGAATACTATGTCATGTATTTCACCTTAATACTGGCATATGATAGCTAGATAGATAGATAGATAAATAGATAAATAGATAGATAGATAGATAGATAGACAGACAGACAGACAGACAGACAGACAGACAGACAGACAGACAGACAGATAGATAGATAGATAGATAGATAGATAGATAGATAGATAGATAGATAGATAGATAGATAGATAGATAGATAGATAGATAGATAGATAGATAGATAGATAGATAGATGGATGGATGGATGGATGGATGGATGGATGGATGGATGGATGGATAGATAGGTAGGTAGGTAGGTAGGTAGGTAGGTAGGTAGGTAGGTAGACAGACAGACAGATCTATCAGATATAGTTGTCAGAGGGACTGTAGTTGAGCATCATTGTTGTTTCACATTTCTTTTATAGAAATTGTGAGAATCCTTCTCTTTTGTAGATTTGATTTAATAGCTCCAGAACCTTGCCAGAAAAAGAACTGGACACTCCCAAAACTAACAAGAAAAGTGTCTACTGAGACAGGATGCTTTATCATTCTCGTGAGTGCAGTAAAATTTCGTTGCTTAGACCATTACTGGACTTTGCGGCATTTAAGTTAAACTACAACTACATTTAAGTTAAACTACGGTGCCCCAGCAATACCCATGTGGTAGACCTCCCAGCTACAGTTTCACTGAGTAACAGAATTGTACCATTGTACTGAATTCCATTTGTGTGCCTGTCCTTTGTGTGCTATTTGTGTGCCATTTCATGGTAATGATGTGTTATTGTGCTTCCTCTTTGGCTAGAAAAGCAGAAGGGAGTTGGTTTCGAACTTTGTTAGCTCATCTATTTCATCTGTGTTTCTTCATTTTCAAAAAGATCAAATGACACTCATCTACTTTCCTCTAACATGCAAATGGGGTGGCGTGTTAGGAGTACTCTTAAACCTTTACAAGTGTATTATTGTAGTAGGCCAGGAGTTAGGCCCGTATTGGCTTCACAATCTGACTTTCCTTTAACACACAACATCAGAGTTAGAGAAATTGAGAAATTGCAGGAACTTTATGGGTCAGTCAAACTCCCTGCACATATACACATTTCAACTTATTTTAATAGAAACTGAGGTAAGATTGTGTATTTATTTCAGCTTACTAAAAGAAAGATGCACCATAATGTACTATAATACACACCTTTATACAGTACTACACAGAGACACGCTTAGATTGGGCTGCAATACATAAGGCTTCCACTAGGTGGAAATCTAAGATAAAGGCAAATGCTGATTGATTGGCAGCTTTAAATTCCATTTCTTGCCTTTAATTCCTAACTGAACAATCCATTATTGAAGATTTTGTTTGTACAAAAAGTTTTAAAAGTCATTTTTAAGACATAAAGGCAATAACTAATGAGTTAAAAGTGAAAGAGAACAATTGCTTGCATTGCGTAAGATGGTGGAAAAACACTGTGTGATATAACACCCTAAAGACAGCAGGAACAAGCTGCATTGCAGATTATGTAAAATAACCTCAAACGCCATTTACATCATACCAGACACACATGCTGGGACACCTTGTAGACAGTTTGGAGCTTATTGTGGACACATTGTGCTGCGCAAAACTTTCATTATATTGAGAAAGTGTTCAGTTGTAGCACCTAATAGTTAATTAGTCTAGCATAAAACTGTTCCCTGTCCTGCAAAATGTGAAACCATTGTAAATATAATACTGGGTAATATTTAGATTTGTAATATATAGGTAATTTGGCCAAACTGTGGTTAGCTTTTTAGGATCTTAGCAGTACTCTTAAATAACGTTGTGGATAGTTACATTGTAGGCACTGGGTTTTAATTACTGGAGAACATGATTTCCAGATGTTCTTAAAATCTTCTAAACAGCAGCACTCACTGTTTATATTCTCACTGTTTGGATTTGTAGTCACTGTCTAAGCACAATTATAGTTGCAAAGTTTAGAATCCTCTGCCATACTAGCAGCCTTAGTTACTGTGTATTAAAATAAAGAACATTTTAATCAGGAGTAGATAACAACAAAATCCAGCCCTCTTCTACCCAAGTCACTTTCAAGATGGGCTTCGGCCTTATGCTCTTATTGTGAATTATTATTCGGTTATTATGGTTGTGCATTGCTTTGCTTTGATTTTTCTTCATAAACTAGTCCTGTGTTTATTTAGGACATCGACATTGGAATGTTTGGTCTGATCAGGAATGGTGTGCTTCTACACAGCTTTTTAATCTGAATTACGTAAAAAAAAAAGTTCCTTATGACTGAATACCCAACAATTTACTGTTCTTCCAACAGATACCGTTTCGCATACACTCTCAGAGCAGACTCTTAAGCACATCTTAGTCTGACCCACATTCATCTGTCTGTCTTTTCTATTCCAGCTTTCATTTCTCCTATAGAGAAATATATAATTTATTTAAAATATATAAAATTATATATATCACATATATAATAATCAAGATCATTTCTCGGTTTCAACATTTGATATGTTTAAATCAAATGATTTGCAGATCACTGCATTCTGTTTTAGCATTGTTTTTATTTATTTATTTATTTATTTTTCCCCAGTTCCTAAATATATTGTAAATTAGTCACCAAAATATATTGTTAGAAGTTTTGTATTCAATATTTTAGGAAACCTGTGAACTTTCTTGGTTTTATTTTGGACCCATTTAATATTGATTAACTTTCATATACAGTTACCCAGCTTTAGACCAATAGTGCTCAGACCAATTGAAAGTCAAAACTAGTGCCGCCTGGTTGAACAGAGTAAGTTCTTTTTTTATTGACCTGATATTATTAACAATACAATAACAATATGCTTTTAAAAGCTGACAAGCACATAGAGCGGATTAAAAGAGAGTTAGGAGAGTTAATTTGTTGAAAAGGGTGAAAGAGCTATCTGTTAATGTTTGCCGAACAGGAACTTGATCTTAAACACAAACTTGTGTTTGGTTCCATGTTCACAGCTTTTATCGGGGGTGAGAATTCTGCTACAGCTACCTCATGCTCAGGAAATGACACTGTTCACAGTTGTTTTGTTGTTAAGGAACTTAAGAAAGGGGGTTTGTCGATAGCTCATCTGCTGCTGCACAATTTGTGTTGGTCATCCTTAGTCCTTCATCAGTGGTCACATGACACTTTTCTCAAGATGCTGCTAGCTGGATGGTTTTGGTTGGGCTGTTCTCAGTCCAGCAGTGACACTGAGGTGTTTAAACACTCCTGCAGCACTGCTGTGTCTGGTCCACTCACATCAGCACAACACACACTAACGTCACATCAGTGTCACTGCAGTGCTGGGAATGTTCCACCACCCACATAAGACCCACTCTGCTCTGTGATGGTCTTGTGGGGGTCCTGACCATTGAAGAACAGGGTAAAAGGGGGTTAACAAGGATGCAGAGAAACAGACAGTCTTTTATTTCTTAATAACATTTATATATGTAGGACATTTAGGAGAACAAATGACTTTAGACAAAAATAGAAAAGTTTATTATTACTTGAAGCCTATTATTACTGAAATCTCAATATTTAGCATGTTCACCATTTGTTGTAATCAGCACAGAATAAATATCAGGTGTTAGTCATTAGGTGTAGGCTGCCATCTAATTACTTTAGTTCACTGCAAATGAAGAGATTCATTCCAAAATGCTCTCTATCCATTTATAACAATATTGGATATACACTATCATCAAAAACATAGCTGCACCCAGAAGGAAGTGTGGGATTGCAGTGCTATTGGGAGGGAAGATAAAGGTTACCAGGAATAATAAATGATGATACATTTAGACTAATATGAACCATATTTACTGAGCTACACATATAGAAGTAGTGTCTCTCAGTATGACATCAGGCGGCCATATTTGCTAACTCAACATACCAGACTTCTCGGCATGGAGTTGCAGTGGCTCCTAATGGTGTCCTGTGATGATCCATCCCATGCAGCTTGAATATTCTCACACAGTTCCTGCAGGTTTTGCGGTAGTGGTGGATGACACATGACAACAAACCATTCATCTTGCTGCTGACCACGGTGCCTCCACACACAGATTCACTGGTCGCCTCCACCAAAACAACAGCGGGCCTCAGCAATGAAGATGACCTGTTGCCTTTCTGCGTCACTGTTTTAGTGCGTTAAGGCCAGTCGTCGTAACGGTTCCTGTGCATGTAGTCCTGCATCGTGCAGCCGTCTGGCGATGGTGCTGGCAGTAACAAGATGACTAATGGACTGCTTACTGAATGTCTGCAATCGTGGCTGTTGAGTCAGTTAGATACAGTATACAGCCTATGTCAGATGCACAGCTGAGTGGTAAACTTGAATCATTAGCATGCCTCACAATGTCAAACCCACCCACCAAATTTTCATTCCTGTCGCTTGATTCCCTCTGGGTGCAATTATAATTTTTTTTAAACGAGTGTATTTGGACTTTTAGGAAAGAATATCACCAAAAGAATATCAGACATTTGCCTCAAACAGTTGGTGTAATCTCACTTCCTTCTCTAAAATGCAGGGGTGTGTCTAAAACAAGGCCTTGCCTATGTGCTAAAACCTTTTGTGTTTTGGTCATTACAATGTAATAATGGATTTTTAAAAATATAAACTTAATTATTTATATGCACAATGATTCATATGCTTTTAACCTAGAACACCTGGTGGTGATACTGAAATGTAGAGTACACATCTAGAGCTCAACAATAGTAAACTCACTGAAAGGAAGATCGTTTCCACACCCACCAAGTGATGAGAACAGGACTTGGACTAAGCAATTGTGTGGCCATTAGAAAACAACTCCTTAGTGAGGCTAATCAAGGCTTTAGTTTGCTGGGAAGCATTTTGGACTCTGGAGTAATGGAAAAAGATCATTTGATTGGATGAGTCCAGATTGATCCTATTCCAAAACATGAAACAGGGCCATCTGGCATATGACACTGCAGCATCCAGACGTATTGTAGACGTTGTGTGAGGGCTCCGGGTGAGTCATTTGAAGTTGGGGAAATAATTATTAATGAATAATAACTAATGGTATAAACAGCAGGATTCCATGCAAATAAATATCCCCACATATGCTTCCGAGCAATGTGCTACCAAGCACCGCTACAACCACAGTGGGAGTTGAGAACACTGACATCAGAAAGAAATTAAAGTATGTGAAGTGCTGACCAATAGACACAAACAGAGAAAGAGTCAAACTCAGTGTCAGAACCAGAGTCAAAGGTCAAAGACAACCGACGTGCAAATATAAACATACTAGTAACGTAACATTGCAGACGAGACATATAAATATAGAGGGGGGGAAGTAACAAATAGGAAATTATACTTTGCACTTTCAGAAATATTGAATCATGAAGTCTGAGCAAAGTACTACTTTTTTTTTTGCAAAGTACTATAGGCTAACCTCTTATCCAGGGCCCAATGTCAGGTGCAGGGCTAATCAGATTCTCTATTTCAGCTGGGAGGCAGGACATTTCTCAAACGTAAAGCCTTTGTGAGATTGTGTTTAGTTAGAGGAGCTGCTGCTCACTAATCCAGTGTCATAGTTGTGTTTTTTTGTTTTTAGTTTGACACACAAACTAAAGCACTAGATTAAAGTCTTCCCTGGTACAATGTATACATACAAAAAAAGACATTGCTATTGGAAGATAATTTAATATTTTCAAAACATTGAAAATGTTTACCAAGTTTTTATGGGCTACACTCATCATCAAAAGAATAGTTGCACCCAGAGGGAAGTGGAATCTGGAGTCAGATTTGGAATGCTGTTGGGAAGGAAGATAAAGGTTACCAGTTATAAATTTAGACTGATATGTGGAATATTTACTGAGCTACACGTACAGAAATTTCTAATGGTGTCCTGTAATAATCCATCCCATGCTGCTTGAGTATTCTCACACAGGTCCTGCAGACTTTGCAGTAGGGGTAGAGGTGGAGTGATACCAGGCCTTCTGGACGTGTGACACATGACATGACAACTAACCATTTAGTTGACAAAAATGGGACTCCTCACTGAAGATGACACGCTGCCATTCACAACACCATTGCTGTCTTTGGAGATGTTGACGTGGCGTTAAGGGTAGTTATCGGATTGATCTGCGTGCGCATAGTCCTATGTCATGCAGCCCTTTGCCAGTGGTGCTGGAACTAAATGTTACTGAATGTCTGCAATCGTGGCTGTTGGGCAGATACAGCGATAAGGCACAACCTATGCTTATGTTACATGCCTGAATGTTGCCAAATGTGAAACTTGAGTCATTTGCGTATCTCACAATCTCAAACTTACCCACCATATTTCATTCCTGTCTGTTGATTCTTTTCGGCTGAAGCTATTTGTGAAACTACTTGTAAACTTCAGCCGGCATTTCCAAAAAAAAAAAAAAAAGGTTTAGACAGCGACAATATACCCTAATGTGTAACAATTCAATGTAGTCCAGGGCGTATCTGATACGGCTATAACTGTGTTATAAGTCTATATTAAAGCATTAACAATGTTTACATAGATTTATAGTACATTTTACATGCATGACTTTACGTGCCCCTCCCCTTTTTTAGTTAGCGCTTTTTCCCTAAATGATATCCTATGGCTCCTTATAACATCTGCAGGACTTTCTCAGATGGTCAGCACTAAGTCAAATTATAAGTCACGTTGCAGCTAATGACAGTCGTTTAAACTCTTTGGTACCACGTCTGTAGATTAGAGTGTGAACATCAGGAGACAAAAACACACTGTGGAAGAGTGATACTAAAAGAGAGAAAGGCGTGGAGCGCACTTGGCACATGACTAAGTAACAGTGAGTCATGAGTTAGAAGCTGCAGCCTTTCATAGCGTGCCGTGTAATAACGGCCTGTCTCTGTTTTCCCACCTGGACCAGCTGCATCTCTTCAGCAAACCCTGCAGGTCTCACTGTGGTCAGTAATCACACACCTGATTCGTATTAGCTGTTTCAGCGGTAGTATTAACAATTATGGTGGAAGTGAGTAAGTGGCAATGAGCTGCAAACCAAAAAACTGAATGAGAGGAGAAAACACTGGAGTGTCTGGAGTGAATGACACCAGCTGGAATGGTTTTATCCCATAGGGTTATTCCGGTTTTAGGATGACACTGCACCCCTGAGCGATGACATTGTTAAACTGTATCATTTAGAACAGACTAATTCCTCAGTTTGGATTCTGTTAGACAGATCCCAAAATGGATTCACAGTTTTATGAAAGAGGAGAAGGTTACCTTTGTTGTTGTGCTTGTATTGTATGTCTGGGGGGGGTTTAAGCCTTGTCAGTTTGCCACTAACCGTTAGCTATAGCTATAGCTGTTTTTTTTTTTAAACAAATGTAAGACGTGGAACAATCTATATGCTGCATCGTTGGTGCTGTCATGTTTCTCTGTGCTAAAATGCAAGTGTGACATTATAGGTTCAAAGTGTGCATAAATATAGGAGTTCCAGTTTAAGGTTTTCTGTGAAAGATTCCAGTGAAGAAGGTTTGGAAGCAAAAAATTTTCTACTTTGGCATCACACTTGACTTTTTCTGCAGATTGTGAGAACGTTAACCAAGCTACACTCTTTAAAAAAACAGTTTTCAAGATTTCTTTCGTAAAAACAACATTTCTATAAGCCATGAACGCTGAAAGAACCATTTGCATGCTTAAATGGTGGTTGGTGTAGCTCAGCGGATAACACCACTGCTTGCCAGAGAGCCACCACCAAATGTGCTACACCAATAAGAGGTGACCTTGGGCAAGACTCCTAACACTACATTGGCCCACCTGTAATACGATTAACCTTGTAAGTCGCTCTGGATAAGAGCGTCAGTTAAATGCCATAAATGTAAATGGTTCTTGGCATGGTAAAATGGGCCTTCAGATCAATAGAGAATGTGTTATATATTCTATATAGATCCTTTATGAAAACTGGCCTATATAGGACCAAAAGGCTTCTTCTACTTGAATAAGCCCTAAATCAAGTCAAGTGGCTTTTATTGTCATTTCAGCTCTGTACAAGTACAGAGCTTTTTCCAGAAGCAAGGGTGCCACATGGAACAAAACGAGAACAAAAAACAATACAGTGCAGGACAGACTGCAGAAAGTGCAACGTGCAACACAGCACAATAAACACAATAAATAAAACTCAATTCTGAGCAGAGGTAATAAGTGTAAGGTGAATAGATATTTAACACGCAGGTCTTGGTTAGAAGGTGCATAGAAATTTAACATGCAGACAGCATACAATGCACATGAAACATGAAACACAGCGCTGAGGTAGTAAAGTGTGGAATGTATAAATAAGATATCCTAACAATAGAAGAACCTTTTCAGTGTTGTGTAGAAACACATTCAACATTGTCCATCAATCTGACAAACCATTTCATCATGGGAAGAACTCTGTAAACAGAAAAATAGATTTTAGTGTTCATGGTTATATACACAAACATTGTCTACTAAAGAACCCTTGAGGAACCATATTTCTAAGAGTGCAAGTAAACAAATCAAAGTTGGTGCTGAGAAAAAAAAAGATGAAAAACAAAACAACTGCATTCTTAAGACGGACAACCCTAGCACTGTGAAATGGCTCAGGTTTATTAGCTAATACACGTCATGGCATGCTGTCAAATGATAGACTAACTACAGAATAAGATTAAAGGTCAGCAATCCTGTGCTGTGTTCAAAACGTCATTTTATTTTTCTACTAGATAATAAAAACTACAGTGAAGCAGGCCAGTTGGCTTGTAAGATCTCAGTTTCACTAAAGATAAATAGATAGATAGATAGATAGATAGATAGATAGATAGATAGATAGATAGATAGATAGATAGATAGATAGATAGATAGATAGTCTCTGGGCCCCCTTTATGCTGTAACTGTCTCTGGGCCCCCTTTATGCTGTAACCAGGCCCTTATTAACATTAACATTCTGTTTGTGCCTCTGATATAACATGTTGTTTCTGCAAAGGAAAATGCACTGTATCAACTCATATACAGCATAATTAATGTAATACAATTTCCTCTACAGCAGCCGAAGCCAATCCGCAAGAAAAGGACAGCTCGGTCGACACCCAGGCCACTCTACCATTAACTGAGAAACCAGAAGAGCTGACTGTTGTGGATCTGAATGACGGAGGGCCAGACATCTCTACCAAAACCTCAGTGGAGTCTCTGGATGAGCCACTCAATGAAAACAACAGCAACAACCGAGCACGTGAATACAGCGGGTGGAAAAGTGAATCCTATTCCTATTTGAAGTTAATCTTATTCTAATCCCAGCGATTGCTATGCACGACTCATGCAAGTGGGGACTTGGTTTTTAAAGCCACACTCTCATATTCCAGCTCTTGAATCCTAAAGGCTGCTAAGACACATGGGCCTAAATATAGTGTACATGTAAAATGCCCTTCAAATATGCTGTATAAACCAGGCAAGATACTTTATTTAATAAAGAGTAGACACCATCCTTTTACCAGTAGGCTGCCTCTTTTGTTGCCACATCAAATGTTGTTTTCTCTCTCATCCACTGAGCGAGGAACAGTGAGCTCAAAATCTCATTTAACTCCATATCCCTAAAGCTTCACTTTAGCTTTAGCTAATGGATGGCATTATTCAACAGAGAAACTTTTCTGATTGTCTTATTTGCCTTAGAACTCTCAGACTCCCCTTTAACAACAAGGAAAGTTCATTGACTGCAGTGTTTCTGCTTTCTTTGTTTTCTCTCTAACAGTGTATAATATGAATGGTCAATTCACCGAGATCCGCCTTGATGATGAGCTTTAAGTCAAACCGAATCCACTCCTCCTCTAGTATAATACTATGGTAAGTTCTATGACTCTTGACACACTCCTATCTACACTACTTATCAAAAGAATAGTTGCACCCAGGAGGAAACCAACAGGAATGAAACTTGGTGGGTAGATTTGACATTGTGAAGCATGAGTATGATTCAAGTTTCATGCTCAGCCACGCATGTGACACAAGCAAGGCTGGGCCTTATCACTGTACTTGACTGACCTAACAGCCACGACATGCCATGAGTCAACCTGTTAGCGGCAGCACCATTAGCAGATGGCTGCACAACGCAGGACCACATGTAACTTGTATTCTAACTTGTATCTGCAGTACTATTGTATTACCCTTCTACTGATCCCACACTGTAAATACAGCATCATAGTAGCAGCATGAAAAATTAACCCTCAGAATTGCACTACATGTCCAGGTGTGCGTAGACACATGCTTATCCAACATTTCTTCTGAAATCATGTCTATTAATAAGGAGTTTTCCCCTTTGTGGTAGTAAGAGTGTCTCTTCACTTCACGCTTTTATTCTAGATGTTGAAACATTGCTGTGAAAACTGGATTGCATTTAACTACATAGGCTTAAGGAAGGTCAGGTAGTATTGTTGACTGTTTAGTTCTGGAACACTCATTCCAAAGGAAAACACTGGTGCTCCAGTCAATGTGGTTCCATGTATAGTTCCCTGTATATATGCAGCTGATGCTTTGGGC
This sequence comes from Prochilodus magdalenae, assembly GCA_024036415.1. Taxonomy (NCBI): domain Eukaryota; kingdom Metazoa; phylum Chordata; class Actinopteri; order Characiformes; family Prochilodontidae; genus Prochilodus; species Prochilodus magdalenae. The sequence continues at coordinate 84,870 of JAMWET010002750.1, read as the reverse complement.
TCATGTGGAGCTACACTAGAAACTCTTTTGCCAATGGTCTCATATTGAGATTGTGTACACAACTGAAAGCTCATGCCTGCAATAGGTTAAAGCAGCTGGTTTCACTTACTAGAAGGAATGTCTGCATTGTCCAAAAGTGTCTTTTTTTGCTTTTTTTGTTGTTATTATAAAATAACACTTTGTGTTACACTGGTCATTTAGCACTTTTGGTACATCAAACATTTATATTAACATGCTAGCTAACTACCTAGCATGTTAGCTAAGTCTATAATCATAGAAATCCAAAAATCAGTGAGCAGGCTAAAGTCACAGAACACCTGATAGCTGAGACTGCAGAGTGTCATCACACCACAGTCAGCACTCAATCAAGCACACTCTGGCCCTCATGTCATCAGGCCCTTGAGACAGCTAGCTCAGCTGGGGATTTTACTGTGAAGAAGTGACAGCATGTTAGCAGCTCACCTGTGCAGGAGCAGGTGAAGGCTTTGGTGCTGCCTAGAGCTCCTCATGCCTCTTCCCAGCTGTTGAGAGAGCGCTATGACCAACTTTTCAGCAGATTCAGCCACCTTCAGAGCAGTGGATACCACGATACTCAAGTAAAGAAGATGTTAGGGATGTTTGGTGTATCTTGCTATAATGTTAGATCTTGGGTCAATGCTAAAGAGCTTCAAGAATGCAATAATATGGGCTTTATTGATAGTTAGGCTATTTATTATATTATATAACAAATCCAGTACGTCTGTGGAACTAACCAGGATAACAGGATAGGACAGTAGAATTAACAGTAAACTATGTTGATATTAAATGGACAAAGCAGATAAAAATGAAAATCCTCTAGCTGAATGTTTAGCCAGTTGTGTACGTGAAATCTAACTGCACAAATACTTTTTAAAATTGAAACAGGTCTCGAAATCCAACAGTCACTCTTTTTCAAAGCAGCCATAAATAGCATTTCTACCTGTTTTGGGGAGACCATCAAATTTGCTAACTGATAGCAATAATGGTATTCGGTAACATTGATGGAATTTATTTTGATGGAAATGTGTATGATTTACAAAACCAGAGGCTCACTTGTCCTCACTGGCGAGAAAGCAAGTTATTTGATATTTTAATTAATTAATTATCATTAATAATACATTATTATTTGCATTTTGGCTTATGTCCTACTTTTTGCATCAGTAAGTATTACTGGTATAGAAAACTGTGATTATGCTTTCCGTTTTATTTCAGAACAGTTGTCTTTCCACCACATGATACGGCTCACCTCTTATTTGTTTTTGGTACCAGCCACTTTGTTGTCCACTCCAAATGTAATATACCCTCAATGTAGTGGGCCATCGTAGGAACACTGCATGAAACTGCCATTACATGAAGGAGACAAATTGTGTTTCAGACTAAAAACATATTAAAATGGATTTGTGAGTTTAGAAAATAGTCATCAGAATTCAGATGATGAGACATTTCTGGTTGTTTAAAGGAGGCACAAGACAGTACACTAACCCATGTGTTTAGGGAGATGGCCAAGCAGTCAGCAGTCTGCAGGGTTTTGAGACCAGGTGCTGGTTTATTTTGGTAGCTAAATTTAAGGGAGGTTAAAAAGCATTGTACCAGCTTTTCCTTACACAAACCAAAAATGGTGAGTCAGGTTTAGTTAAGCTGATAATTTGTGAAGAAGTGTGAATTGACAGTTAACTATAGCTAATAACATTAAACCCTGTACATATTAGCACAAATCCCACATGTTAGCAAAACTCTCAGCCTAATAAGGAGAAGCCCTTTCTTTTATCCTCTGAGGTAGCCTTCTCAAAGGCCTGATTACACGAGGGCCAGCCTGAGTGTCCCCGACTGTGTGACTGATGACACTGTGTAGTCTCAAATATTAGGTGTTCAGTCCAGTGACTTTAGCCTGTACTGATTTACGGGTTATCAGTATCAGCATTGCATTACACCTCCTTCTGGGTGCAACTGTTCTTTTGATGATGAGTAGCTGCAATGCACTATGTGCCTTCATCCCATGATGATGAGTATCTACAATGCTCTATTGTTTTGAGAAAATACAAGCATGGATGACTAACTACAGCTACTAACTCACCACTACTACTACTGCTACTGATATTGGACAGATATCAGCAGTTGTTTGTATTTTCTGCTTTATAATGATTTTTTCATTTTATTGTATGAGAGACTTTCTTTTAGACCATGCTGCCTGGATGTCATGTGTTTAAGTCAGGACAAATAGTCTACACCTGTGCTACCATGCCCTGGATAATTCTATCCATCTTCTCAGATATAGCATATAGCAACGTTGTTATGGACACCCACTTTAATTTGCAATAGCTGAAACAGAATCCAGGTAAGGCTATCAGGCTATGGATAAGTCAGGTGAGGGGTCAAGCTTTGGCCACAGTTCTAGCTTTGTGAAGGAAAAAGCTCTCTGCTTTCATCTGTCAGCCATGACACACAGAGCCCAGTGGCAAGGCTGCTAATAGCCCCGTGGCGCCATTTTCCCTTGGCTGGATGAGTAAGCATGTGTGTATGTGTGCTTAGATTTGTCTGGATGTGTGTGTTTGTGATTTTTGCATACATATGCTAGTGTGTGAAACACTAATAAAGATGGAGCAGAGCCAGAGTTGATCATTCCATTTGTTAAACTGAAGCGCTTTATTGCTTAGGCTAAGGTTAAGCAAGGCCTCCCCACTGAGAAGTATGCTGACAAAATGTGACAGGAAATCCTTCCAGAAAATTGTTAAATGTTTTAACTGTTAGCAAGCGCACATGTTCCACATATCACTTTATCACAGTTATTTATAATCCCATATGCACAGCAGGCATGTAACTTTATAGCTCCGCCTCAATATCTCATTTTATACCAGCTCATATACTATCACCTCTCACTGTGAAACATAGTACACACAGGTTATTCTGTGCAGCACACACTTATATGCATATGCAAACTGTGAGCTCCATGTTTACCTCTAGCTGTGACATTATTGATTTGGCTTCAAGTTTCAATTTTGTCCCGAGGACAGCTGGGTTCTTCAGAGATGTAGCTTGGGCTCCGACCTTCATTAGCTAACTTTGAGGGGAGTTGTCCTTAGGAGTTGTAATTAAGTTGTAATAATAGTGTAATTACGTATTAATAATGTAGTAATAGCGCACTATTGCAGTTGTGAACCAAACAGCTTGTTGAAGGGTTGAGTTTGTGTTTGTTTTCTTACATTGCTGCATCTTTGCAAGAGTCATTTCCAGCAAAGGAATAGCAAAATAATGACATGCATATTAAATTCCATTCATTTTTGTTTTTTAGCAATAGCAATGCCTGCTATTACATTCATTCATTAGTAATATTATGAAAGTTCTATTATGCCAGGCTGATCAGTATATATTACAATTTCACGCAGCCTGTAGGAAAAAAACTAGTGTTGATGCTGTAACTTTTAATCAAGTTTCAATTGACTTTATCATTTTGAGGGGTGTTCAATGAGTAAAACCAATTTTCTGAAATAAAACACCACTCAAGGCGCTGGTAGTTCTAGAGATGTCACTGACCAGGTTTTAATAAGTTTTTAGAAATGGAAAACATAATTAATTATCATAGCACTAATATTTCTTCTTCAAGATTCAAACAAAACATTTTACAAGCCTTCAGATGACCATGTTAAATACAGAATATATAATGTTTATAACATTTTTAACAACGTATATAACATTTTCTGTGTATCAACCCTTAGCATAGAACTAACTTCTCAGATATTAGGAGCATTTAGTGGTACTAGTGGTATCACTTAGTGGGAATTAGCATTTGGTGTGATCTGCATTTCCTCTCATTTTAAAAGAGTTTTGATGTTTACAGCCTGAACGGAACACCTATCTCTAACGGTCATGGCTTATTGCTGCTTATAATATGCCAAATGGACTTACAATGCAGACTACACTCAAGGCAACCTGGGAAAACACCAAAGAAAGTCCCATCTTGTAAAAAAGCAAGTGTTCCTAGAGAAAAAAGAAAGGAATGAAACCCATCATTTGTCCCACCTGGTCTTGTCCTAACTGGTGGGCTAGACAAACTGCTGCTGCTTATAATGACAACTGTGACCATCCTTAGACCGGAATAATTAGCCTTGGCCTGTGAGAGTATAACCTATTACCAGTCCTGAAGTACTATATCATGTGCTTTCCAGTCAGGGTCATATGAACCATTTCCAGGTTCCTAAGGTGGGTTGGTGGGTCTCATAAATATTTCAGGTATAATGACAGACGGCATTTTCAAGTCGCAGCCCTATTCTCCCTGTGGTGATGGTTTGACCCAACAAAGAGAAACAAAGCTTGTAATTAGGCAGTAGTATTTTATTTTATAGGAAAGGCAACAGTTGGTGGGTCTGGAAAGAGATGTGCAGGTTCAATAACAGGACAGAAGAAGTTGGACAATAAAGACAAGGGTTCTTGGGGTACTCAGCAAACAGGAGGAAGATTATACATTCAGTTATGTAGCATTAATATACAGCTGTGTACTAAAAATATGTCTATAAGTATAGAAGTAACAGAAATTCATATAGCCTCCTGTGTACACATGAAGAAAGGGAGAGCAGATTTCTTAAAGGAGGCAGAGTTTAACACAACACCTTTGTCTAACTTGGCTGTCTGTAGCCTTTGGCAACATAGTGATGTTTTGTCCATTTGTATTGATCACTGAAAGTCATACTGTGTCTTAAACCATATTGACAAATCTGCAAAACCTTAGGAAAGACCTGGGCTCAGTTTAAGTGAAAGTTTTATACTTGTATCTGCAGAAACGATTTGGGTGACTACTGACTATTAGCAACTTTATTAGCTCCAGTGCTAACTAAAATTTAGACACCAAGCATGTCCTAGCTACATCTGAAGAAAGTGGAGCATGGTGCAAGTAGGAGATGGTGAGACATTTAAAGAACCACACTATACATATAAACTATACAACATAATCCATATAGACTAATTTCCCCAAATAGCTCAAACGGAGCAGGGAAGTGTGGAGTTACGGGGTCTTGCTAGATTTATGACTACTGTCTGTCTCACACTGGTCCAGACCTGGAGGGGATTACCCTGCATGCTCTGGTGTTGAGCTAATAATTCTGAGTGTGTGTCTAAGGTGTGTCTAGGTGCAGGTGATCACAGGTGTGTGTAAGAGTCGCATGTATATGCCTAGGGTGTGTGTGTTTGTGTGTGTGCTTCCTGGATGGGTTTTGATGTGGTAAAAAGGCTTGACTGCTTCACCTGGTCAGCTGTAACCCTGTATGAGGCAGGTGGTATGAATGTTCTGCATTACTAAGATCATCTGGGGGAGCCCAAGACCAAATTCTTTCTCCTCAAGGTTCAGAAGTACTGACCACTCAGAGATCAAATTGTTTTAATAAGCATGTTCTCATGATTACTTTTATGTAAGTACATTTTGGAAACTAGTTGCATTTTCTGCTTCCTGTGATCCCAGTAATCACCAACACATTTAATAACGTTAATGTCTGGGCTTTAGCATTTGTTTGATAGGTGCATTTTGATATAGCTGTAGTATTCATTTATTTGTTACCAGAGCCTACTGCATGGTGTGTTATGTTTCTTTCCACAACATTCATGATACATTCAATCATGTTATTACATCTTCAAATTTGAAGTAATAAGCAACTTGATTTGCACAACTGATTTGTGACTTTTGGTTTTTCTTTACTTTGGCAGGTTACATTCTGCCTTCTGTTTCTTCCAAAGATATCAATTTTAGATTCATCAGTCCACAAAACTTTTCCACAGTACTGTAGGTTAACGCTCTCTCTGATTCATTCAGTGTTATTCAGGTACCTCCTATCATGTTGGCTTCCATTACTCTGCAAAGCAGCATCTACTAAATACTTCAACTAAATAAATGTGTGTACTTTAGGACAAGCACACACCTGTGCAGTACCCTTTTAACAGTTACAGTGTATCTCTTTATTATACACACGATACTCATGCATAATAATGGCGTGTCCAATTTCCATTAAACCTCTGTTATTACTCGCTAACCTCGCTGCATCTCTTGCTCAAATTTCCTTTCTGCAGCTTTCATTAAATGAAAGAAGTCAAACTGTTTTACTGGCCGACTGTATCTTTAACATTCTGCACCACTGTAGCTCTAAAAAAAAGATTTTAGTCTGCTACCTGCTAACTGTGCTCTGGGTAACTCGATTATATTAGACCTCTCAGCTAACATGCCTGACTGTCATTGATGGGATCTTTAAGTTCCAGCCACATTTATATCCTTAGTACATATTCATTAAAGTCATTTAAAGAATTTCACATTGTACCAGCTATATACAGTGCCTCTTCATACGGTTAAGCTTTTCACAGCATCAAGTTGGATTAGCCTTGGGATCTGAGCTACAGAAGTAGAGTGTAATTATAGAAAAACATTATTTACCAAAGCCAAGCTACTAATACATATGTCTCAATGGTTACATAAAGCCAGGTGTGCTTTGATAGGATTCGTGCAGCCTTTGGTGTTGCCAGCGTGGCAGCAGTTGTGTTTCATTAGGTTTTTCTGTCTGTGCCTGATGTTGGCTAAAACCGTACCCTGGCGTCTGCTAGAAACCTTGTTGTTTAGTATAATTTGAAGTTGTTTTATACTGGAGAATCTAGAATTTGTACATAGTACAACATTGTACAACATTTGCAAAGAATAACAGTCAAGTTCAGGGCTTGTGGTAACGTTTGAAGTTCTTCTCATTACATACTTTCCTTAATGCACAAAGCTTGTGGTTGATTTATAGAAAGTAGTTGAGATGGAATGTTTGTTTATGCCTACTAACTCCAAAGGCAGGAGTCAACGACAAGAACAACTATTCAAACTAGGAATGAACATTCTCGGCACCACTGAAAGCACTGAAACCGCAATCCAGACAACTTCCCTTTACCTAGGTTTATATGTGCCCCTGAATACAAATGCCATCTGCCATTTTTAAGTAGGGTTTGCACAGACTAGTCAAACCACAGTCATCAAGCAGAGGCTTCACTCGTCATGGCAGATGGACGAACTCTGTTGAGAACAAAGCCTGTGATTGGTCGGCAAAACAAGAGACGTGCCATTAAACAAAGATTGGGTGATTTGGAGGGGATTCATTTTACAAGTATGCTAAGGGGCCTTGGCAGAGACTCCTTTCAGTGTACAAGGAATATTTCCTAGGTGTGAACGTTGAGTGTGTTTTTCGGCAGTAATAACTAATAGCTAACACCAAACCATTTTGGCTGTCTTATATAAGGTTCACTAGAACAAGGCTGAAGCTGGCTTTCCATTCCACTTCAAATGGTCATATCAAGCTAACTGTACATAAAATGTTGCTTTGGTATATTTCATACATGACAGGCAAAACCAAATAGCAGAAAGTATGCAAGTTCACGGAGGCAAGTTTATCCTCACCTAACCTTCATGAACTTTGTTTCACAAGTATGCTAAGTGCTTAACACTGTATATGCCCATAATACTGAAGCTTGGTTACTCTTATATTGGCCAAGTTATGGTGCTTCAATTTTATTAGGTTGTTTACATCGGAAGAGTCTTAATAAGGCCGCCTAGGGTGCACTTAGGTCAGATATTAATTTGCGGGATTCTGTGGTTGGTATATCTAGTTATCAGAAGGCTAGCGCTTAATGACTCATTGGAAAAGCCACCAACTGCAGAGTTTGGCTTTAAAAGGTTTTTCTGATATTCATGATATCATCAGTGATTAGTTGGCTTCATCTCAAGCTTCATGCAACTGTTTCCTTTCTATAAGGTCGTGCCATCTCTGTTGTTTGGGGTAGAAAGGTGAAGGCCTACCTTTCACCATAGCAAATATGTTTTGCCATAAAAATGCCTGCATACTTGCTTTTCATAGGCACAATAGATGGGAACTGATCTCCTACTCAACTCCGACATGCAATTACATGGTTTGGGACTTGATGCTTGCTTAAGACTAAAGACTTGTGAAGTTTCAGTGTGACAAAAACTAATTAACATCACCAATCTCATAACATATACATATACATAAATGTACATGTTCTACCTTGCGTAAATGTTTTGCTACAATCTTCAGCAATAGGTTCTGTCTGCCATTTGTCTGATTGACAGAAAGATGCACTACATACCGTGAACACAGGGTTTAAAGAGGTAAAACAACTTGAAATATGTAGCTAGCATATAGTTTGTATAGTATGCTAGCGAGCAGAATAGCTATCTGCTGAATATATTAGCTATAATATATTTTATTAGCTATTAGATACTCTATAATCTAATCTCCTCTCTCACCTTTAGCATGAAGGTAGTGTAGTGCATGCATGCATGCATCCATAAGTGTCTGTTTGCAAGGTTGCTATGATGCATGCTTGGCTTTTGGACTACACCCGGATTGGAGCGTCCTACCACACCACATACCAGTACAACATCTCCTCTTTAATTCACCATGAAAGCGTCCATCAGCCCTGTTGATTTCCCCGTAAATCCTCACACCTTCTTTGTTCGCTGCTATTTTTGCAGAGCGGGCGTGCGGTTTGGGGTAACACGATAGGACCAGCAGACCTGATGGCTCATATTCCTCCCTGGTTGGGAGGCAGAAAACACTGAGAGCCTTTTCATACCTGCTATCCGCTATCCAAGTGCCAGCTACAGCACCCGCATCATTTATTGTGCATCGTAATACCAAAATATAATTGTCCATGCAGATTGATGCACATAAGAACGGGATTTTGCTGGTTATTATAAATGTCAAGGCTGTAGCCAGAAAATATTGAGTTATAGAGTACTCTCCTACAGATATGATTTCCTCTGACCATATATCCATCTATTCCTTCTCCCTCCCCAGCTGTCCTTTCTCCTGAGCTTTTTTTACCCACCTTTAACTGGCCACCCTGAAAACGTGGGGTGCTTTTAGAAGGGCTATATCTGTAAGGACTTGAGGGGTGAGTTTACAACTGGGTCACTTGAAAGAGGTGATAATTAATCCATAGTAAATGAATGTGGGGTGTTTGAACTTCCTGTGTGTGTGCCAGAGCTCCTCGATGTCCTGCCTTTAGCCCTTGTTTTTCTTTGATGCCCTTTTTCAGTGCGCTGGGTCATATTTTTAGTTTGCCTCTACACATTTGCTTTTAGAGGCAATTACTCATATAACACCCCATAGTAACACTATATTTTAGCTGCCTGTGGAACGCAGGAGGAGAAGTGAGTCCCACTAGGTCACAACATGTTCTAATTCTTAAGTTTACTCAAAGTATTTGACTGAAAATGAATATATTTCAGATGCAGTTAATCAGCCAAGTCATGTACAGTGTCCAAACTGTCCAAACTTCTTTAGCACTGAAGTTACGAGGCTAAAATTGCAGTCAGTAGTCACCCAAATCTTTTGTCCAAAAACGATGACCCTGTTACTGACACCAACTCGACGTCTGCATTACAGACACGTGTTTGCATCAGTGGTGATGTCATATGATGCATCATCTGAGAAGTGAGGGCGGTGGCAAGTTTTTTAGTTTAAAACTGACATCCATTGGTATTCATCAATTGAATTCCATGCTGGTCGTTGTTGGTTTAGCTTCAACACATGCTGGTTTTCCTGGTGATCAGCATAACAGCTTCCATTGCGACTGACCAGCATACCAGCATCTAAAACACAACATATGCTGGTCTGTGCTGCTTTTTCTATCAGGGTACACACTGCAGGCAGCTATTTTAGACAGGTGTTGTGCTGAACTCAGCTTCCCCCACAGAATTGGACTACCCTTGGCATGCACACACGTCACACAGGCATATGGACACTAGATTATGGGTTTAAAATTTTAAGATTAAACAGATATTTAAACAGATATATAAAACTAAGAAACAGAATTAATGCAAATTTCCACCCCTAGTAAAGTGAGAATATGAGAAGTTCCTACATGATTCTTTATTGACTACAGAGCATTTCAGTTTTTAAATACTAGACAGCAGGACCCTGTAGTACCTTGTTCAAATCCTAGATGGCAGGACCCCGTAGTTCCTTGTTTAAATACTAGATGGCAGGACCCCGTAGTTCCTTGTTCAAATACTAGATAGCTGGATCCTGTAGTTCCGTGTTCAAATGCTAAATGGCAGGACCCCGTAGTTCCTTGTTTAAATGCTAGATGGCAGGACCCCGTAGTTCCTTGTTTAAATGCTAGATGGCAGGACCCCGTAGTTCCTTGTTTAAATGCTAGATGGCAGGACCCCGTAGTTCCTTGTTCAAATGCTAGATGGCAGGACCCCGTAGTTCCTTGTTCAAATGCTAGATGGCAGGACCCCATAGTTCCTTGTTCAAATACTAGATAGCTGGGTCCTGTAGTTCCGTGTTCAAATGCTAGATGGCAGGACCCCATAGTTACTTGTTCAAATGCTAGATGGCAGGACCCCGTAGTACCTTGTTCAAATGCTAGATGGCAGGACCCCGTAGTTCCTTGTTCAAATGCTAGATGGCAAGACCCCGTAGTTGCTTTTTCAAATGCTAGATAGCTGGGTCCTGTAGTGCCATGTTCAAATGCTAAATAGCTAGGTCCTGTAGTGCCATGTTCAAATGCTAAATAGCTAGGTCCTGTAGTTCCATGTTCAAATGCTAGATAGCTGGGTCCTGTAGTTCCATGTTCAAATGCTAGATGGCAGGACCCCGTAGTTCCTTGTTCAAATGCTAGATGGCAGGACCCCGTAGTTGCTTTTTCAAATGCTAGATAGCTGGGTCCTGTAGTTCCATGTTCAAATGCTAGATAGCTGGGTCCTGTACTTCCATGTTCAAATGCTAGATGGCAGGACCCCTTAGTTCCTTGTTTAAATGCTAGATGGCAGGACCCCGTAGTTCCTTTTCAAATGCTAGATGGCAGGACCCCTTAGTTCCTTGTTCAAATGCTAGATGGCAGGACCCCGTAGTTCCTTTTCAAATGCTAGATGGCAGGACCCTGTAGTTCTTCTGACCTTCTGATATGCTCTGCTATGTGACGCAGCTAATGCTGGCAGGGTGAGCTGTTTTTTTAAAACTTAAAGACACAAGCTGAAAAAGCTAGGTAAAAACGCTGGTTGGGGTCTGAAGTTTTGGTTTCTGCATGATGTAGTGTGTCTGTGTGTGTTGGCCTTTAACAGGCCAGCCACATCCTCAGCTTTGGTATCAGCTTTCAGTCAGTTGTGCTGTAAGGTGATTGGTATCAGCCTGAAAACAATGATCGGCCCCTCTCTAATTTTACTCTTAACTTTACCACTTCCTGAAAAAAGTAATCTCACAACATATTACTTCTAAATTACTCTTCAAAAATCTAATTACATATTGAAGTGTACAGGGGAAGCCATACACATGACCATCCCTGCCTTTGTTCTGTCAGCTGATTAGCTAGGCCTTTATAAATGTAATTTTCGGAAAGATGTGTCTCTGCAGGATCTGATTTTAACATCCTTGAACTAGACCACACTTATACAGTGAGCAGGGATTATTTATATACTCGTAGTTTTATATTTTCATATGCTTCATAGTGAAGTCCTTGCAATTGAACATTCAACCTGGAGCCCAAATGACTGCATTCTTAATATGGGTGACAATGACAAGAGTTCCCCAGGTGAGATAAGCAAGACCTTTACTAATGGGGTCAACATGAACAGGTCTGCGGTTCTCCTGATTACCTCACACACCAGTTCACTAGCTACACAATGTCAGTTTCTAGGACCACCTGAAAAGTAAGGTGATGGCCATGTGGTTTCTGTAAAAGGTAGTGTTTGTTTACTGGTTTTTAGATTAAGAGATTATATGTCATTAGTAGATTATCTACAGTTATTTAAAACCTAGAGGCTGGATGAATAATCTGCATTATTCAGCCATTTAGAAGTTAACCTCTCTGTAGAAAGATTTGGGTTTCTTTACAGTGGTGGTGATAGGACGAAATGGTGAACAGTAGATGATGCATGCTGTCTGCAATGACAATATATCCCTTTTATTTACTCTTCTGAATTAGCAGATCTACATGGTTTCTTATGTTGTGCCTCTCAAGCCATAAAGATTAATTGAAAATCTGTTTAATGTTGGCTCCCAGTTAACAAGGTTTCAAAATGCATTGTGAACAATTATAGTGGTGTAGATTTATTGACTGATCTACCTGCCGACATCTTTACACGTGGTACATCTGCTTCCTGCTGGAGCATCCTAACCTGTCTTCAGGCACTTTGATGGGAAAGGTCAAAAGTCAGGCAGTCCTAATTAGAGGAAACAGACTGACCATGAGAGACAGTCTCAGATCCTTAGTTGTCCTGAGAGTGAAACGGCACATTCCAGCCAGGAATACAGAGCAAGTCTACACAGAGTGAACAGATTTACTAGTCCAGGTTTACAGTCTTAACAGAAGGTAAAGAGTAGCACACTAGGGCTGCTCGGGAGGTTTTATGGCCAATCTAATTAGTTTCAGCTCACACAAACACACCAGCAAATATCTCCTTCTTCCTTTTACACAAAGTCATGATTTAAACAACATCATATAAGAAAAATAATTCTCCATTTAAACTGACACCAAGTTTTAGGAATTTGGAAACATGTGATTGCAGCAAAGGTGGAGAAGAACGTTGTGTAATGTTGGTTGTAATCACATCCTTTCTTCATGCAGATGGACCTAAAGATTCCAAGTGTGTTGAAATGGTATTCAAAGAGAATTTTGCTCAAAACTTTGTGGTTACTAAACACTTCCACTTTTCAATAACACCACTCACCGTTGATCATTGAATATCAAGGAGGGAGGTAATCTCTCGAACTGACTTGTAACTACTCAGGGTTAATGTTAAAGCTTTTTGCTTGAATTGATTTAGGTTGCCACGGGTGCTTGATTTTAGACACCTGTGGCATAGTGACTGAATAGGACCTGAATTCAATAAGAGGCATGTCCAAATACTTATGTCCATAGAGTGTATATATGGACCAGTGGCATGGCCTGGAATTATCTTTAGAGAAAATATGATAAATGAAAACAATGCATGATCTGTAAAATTAAACTGGTAAGTGTGACATGCTCAGTCTGGCAGATTAGAGAGTAGTAGATGCAATTCAGTTCATCATTTTATTGTTAAACTTATAAACTTGTTTAACTTAAACCAATCTTTCCAATTTTGTCAAAAGACATAATAAATGAAAAACGTTCTGACACACATTTCAAAAACCTATTTGAGTTTTTGGCTTATTTATGGGAACTGAACTGAAGGTATCACTGATTTATGTATTTAGCTTGTCGTCTGTAGTATGTGTAACTGGCTGGTTGCATCCTGAGTGGTCACCCCTGCAAAAAAATGTCATCTAAACAAACTAGGTGACAATTTGGACATTTGGGGAAGTTAAGTATTGGGAATTAAGAAGATGATTTTGATAATTGTTTAAAACAATGTTTATTTTAAAGCAGATTTTGGAGCTCTTATAAACCTTCTGGCGATTTTTGATGGAAAAACTAGAATTTTATTTTAAATCGAAATCCTGTCATTTGGACAGAATTGTGTAAAATTTTGCATATAAATGTAGATATTAAAATCCAGTACAGCATGTTGGGTTTGCTTTATGCATGTCGGAAATGTGTAGTGATGTGATGCTCTCTAGCTGAATGCATAATTTCATGGTCTTGTTTTGGGCATCTACACAGACAGACACACTCACACACCTTTCTTTCATCTACCGAGAATGTTCTGTACTTTGTGGATGTTGGCCGGGATTTCAAAGTCTTCCCATTTAGGCATGTTGGATGACAGGAAATGACCACCTGAAGGAGCCTGAAGAGTATTCTTTAAATTCACACACACAGCACTGATGGATATGTGTGTGCTAGACCCCTGAACCTTTCTTCTTCTTCCTAGAGGCGAAAGCTGTCACACTTTGTATTATATTCCCAGCCTGTTGAGCACCGACCATACCAGCAAAGCTATTTGCCATTGATTTGTAATTGACAGACATGTGGTGTGCCAAGTAGAAACAGAACATTACACAGCTTTGCTCCACTGATTTAGCAAATCTCTGCAAACCCTTACAATGTCTATTCATTGTAGAAACAAAGACTTCTACTGACATATATTATTAGATGCCTATAAGTGATTTATTTTAGCCTGTCGATGTAGCTCCCCCTTTAGCCTGCGGAGCAAAAAAGAATTTTGTTTATGGAGCAAGGGTCCCCACAGGGCAGGATTATATGAGTCCATCCAAGCTTTTTGATGACTCATTTTCAGGGTCAGTCTCTCCCTCCTTTCCTCTCCTACCCTCTCCCTCTCTCCCTGTCCGTGTTTGTGTGAGTTTCACCTGTTCACAACTGCCATGGTCTTTGCTTCCAAAGACAAACGGCCTCCCACCGTGACCACAAAGCTTGAAGGTTCTAGGATATTTTAGGTATGATCGTTACTTTTAGCTGCTGTGTGGAAACAGATGTAACATTAGGAAGAGAAAACAAGAGGTTTCTTGTATGCCATTGCAATTAAAGGTGACTGTTCTCCATGCTGACATTGTAAATTGTTAACCCTTTGGTGTGATGTCTTCATCTAGTATCACAGGTAGCTGCCTCTACAGTTTATAAAATAAGGTCACGTGGCAAAATGTTAGTCATTTAAGGCGGTAGTAATTTCAGGCTCCTGCAGATGCCGTTGCACAAGGATGATTGGGCTATAAATATCTGTGGGGTGTGTGACTGGATTCATAGATTGGGAAGAGGTGGTACAGTGCAGTGAATGTCTCATTTCATGTGTGTAAAATGGGTCTAAAGCAAATGTTAATGACTGGCTAAATAAAGAAATTGCATTTGGGCGTGGCCAAAGAACATAGTGTGAAGGGATAGCTGAATTTGCAGGTGTATGGCAGCGTACAATGGCAAAAATCCCAGTCAACGGGAAATTCTCCTCAGAATTGTGCCACGGAGGGCATTTGCCGAATTCGCCGTATCTTTTAATGCATGTATCTGCAACAAAATCGATTATACGTGATTGAAAAGATCAATTCCAGCTTTTTGAATGGCAGTTCCAAACCTTTGAGTGGCAGTGTATTCAAAGCTCTGATATTGTATTTGTATATTATATAAAGGTATTGTACATTGTACATTGTTGTATGAAACCCGTTTGATCACCCATAGTGAGTCAAATGACGTGTTTTGTTGATTTGTTAAGTTAAAATAAGTTAACACATCTTCTATTGAGGACACATCTGCACATTTTAATACCCCCTGACACTCTGATTTAATATGTTGGCATAAAAATATATAAACATAAAACATGCACAGTGAAAAAGCTAGTTATAGCTGAGTTAACAAAGAATCTAATATCTTATGCTTACTAAACTTAAATGATCTTAAATAAGACGAAAACTGTCACAATTTTTAGTCCTATTAAAGCCATTGTAATGGTGTGGCGTTATGTGGTTTTGCCCAATGCAGTGACCCAAACTCATTCTGTTTCTCATTCTGAGGAAACACAAACATACCAGATACTTTGTTTCAAATTCATAATAAAAAAGAAATCTATATATTCCCAACCAACAACATGCACAATAATGAGTAAGTCGTTGCAAGCATTGCAGTGTTGGTTGATTTTGTATGCATTATTTGTTGAATTACTATAAAACATATAAAACAATTTTAGACTGCAGCAAATATGTAAATGTTTTATGCAAATAAATTGAAATTATGCACCAAAGTTTGCAGTCAAAATGCCATTGCTCTTTGTAGAGGATCTATTAACTTATATATTTCTAAAGAAATGAACAAGACATGTAATCTGCCCAGGGGTATTCAAACATGCATATTTGCTTGTGTCACAAAAAGAGAGGAAAAGCCCAAAACTGTAGCCCATCCTCTCTCCCAGTGGCCCTCGGAGCGCATGTCCTGCTGTAAGCGGCATCGCAGGGCAAGCTGTGATCAGATGGGTGTTGAAAGACAGACGCCTTCACCTGCCCGTATCAGCCTTGCCCATCACAGCCACATTCCACAACCCAGCACTGACAAGAGGAGCACAGAAATCACTTCTGTCTGGATAGGGAGGAACAGGGAGGCTTTACCAGGATGCTCTGGCTAGCATGGAGGGAGGCAAAAATAATATCTAATGAGTCAGTGAACTGAGTATGATTCTGAACAAGATACCTACACAAAATGGGTACAGCTTAACGACACCTGACACAAGATATTTTGCATTTGAGTCTTTCCCTTTATTTAAAGTAGTTTAATACCAAAGCTTCGCTGGACTGTAAGGTGCTCTTCATCAGCGTTCACTGCCAGTCACTGACATTCCTGTATGGTTCTATCTCATGCTGTCAGGCCACTGCAGTAGCTGACAGATTGTTGTTCATACTTGAGTGACTGCCCTTAGGAAAGGACAACCTGGGAATGTATGGTCTTCCAAGACAAAAAGTGAACGACTAAACACTTTCCATGGCAATAGAATATTTAATCAGTTTTGGTCCATTTCTTGAAGACCCTTTCTGTGTAATCTAAAGCAGTGTTTCTCAACCCTGGTTCTGGAGGCACCCTACCCTGGACTCCCTGTTTTAACACCTCCTGCAACTCTCAAAGAGCTTGTTAATGAGCTAATAAGTTTGATCAGTTTAATCACACTCATAATTCCACTTTACACTTTAACTCTAGCTGAGCTATTATCTCAGTGTATTGTCGAGTCTGCTTTCAGTTCAACATTAGTGGATGAGGTAGTAGAATTGTTGCCCCAGCGTCATAGCTTCTTGTCAAGCATGTATAAGGTTCTGCTCCCAGTTAGATAATTTAAGAAGAGGTAACCAATGAAAGAATCAACACAATGACAGCTGTAGTCCTTGGGAAAGGACCATTTGCACTACCAAGGCTCAATCTTGGCAAGAATCCACATTCAGCAGCAAAGAAAGAATTGATATAAATTAGAACCAAACAAGCATTAACACTGATGCAGTTTTAATCTCCTGGCTAGTAAGTCTAAAAAAATAACAAATGTGGCTTTATATATATATATATAGAAGAAACTTTAACTATTTACACATTTACTAGAGAAATAATGCAGCAAAGGGGCAAAATTGGGAGCTCTTGTAAACACTGTGAAGGTTGGTTGAATTTTCATGAATTTGTGAGTGCTAATTCCTGCAGGGAGCAAGCTTCTTCAGTGGTTGCATTGTTCTTGGCTATTCAGACGTCGGCGCACTATTTTTATCTGTCATATTTCTTCATGTTTTTGCCTGCTTTGCACGCTGGGACAACATTCAGAGCAAGATATAGTTACAGAATGAATTTGCAGACTTTCCCTGCATTCTTTCTTTATGGATTTTTCAATACATTAATTTGAATTATGTAGTAGCTAGCAAATTGGGCATGGCAGTTTGTTGTGTGCAGTGTGTTTTGTTGTAGCTCTATTTTAATAGTCTCATGCCTCTACATGTTGTGTAAAAACAACAGTCTGTGGGTGGCTATTTTGCACGTCAGACAATTAACCCTTTCCTGCCAGCAAAGAAACCCGTTAGAATCCCAAGGATCGTCAGAAGCATATGGGAATATGCCATGACTTGGTATACTAAAATACATCCTTTCTTTCCAAATGGCATTAATTGAATTATTCCAGTCCCTTAGAGCACAGTCTTAGTATAATCTGGGCTTCAACTGGAGAATCCCTTCATTAAAGTTTTCCCCTTTCTTAGCTTAATCAAAACAGAAACTCAGTGAAACCCAATCTTCATAGACAGAGCTGGGTTTGAGGTTGGAAATGGTTTTTTGAACGTGGCTGTTGGATTAGTCCCCCAGGTTTCTCCCACCTTGATAAATCTCCCCAGGAATGCCTAGCCTTTCAGCGGCCCGCTCTCTCCTTTCCCGGGTCAAGGGGGTAGGGGGAGTCCACAGATTCTTATCTCTGCTTCTAGCTCAGTTTGTGGTTGTGCAGTTCTGCTTATCTTGGCCACCTTATGTGTAGTGCTAAGGTTCGATTACAACTAATAGCAAATGAGTGTTATCTCCATTTGATTTGGAGAGCTGATATTCATATCCGTTAACAGGTGAATTTGTCAGTTACTATTATAGTCCTCAGAGTAGCCTGACTTCTCCAAGACAATAGATGTAAAATGTTCCACCATATTTAACCAAAGTCAACAAAGCTAAATACATATCAGTCAATTTAAGTCGATTTATTGTTATAGGTGGACACTAACCCATAGTTTTCCATAAATCACAACAACATCATTCATTTGTATTCATGGTAAAAACAGGTGGTAATGTGGGGAAGTCAAACGTCATGCAAAAGATATTTTCTGCAGGAAACTAAATGTAATACTGAGGATGGAGTTATGAACACTTCTGAAGCTGGAGGGGGAAAAATGACTGATTTGCAGAATAAAGTTCACTTTAACTAAAGTTTACAGTTGGCTTGTCATATTTCACATGCGATAAATGGAGTACACCATGCACTAAACTTGTGCCATGGAAAAAAAACTGTGTACTAGAACCTGAAATGTTTTAAATCTGAAATTTGTTGTTTTACGAAATGTATACTAAAGACATTATTACATTATTATTGTCTATACAAGCTAAAATGTCTGTGTTCAGTTGGTCGAAGTTAAAATTTACTTTGTTTTTTACAGACTGAAAATAACTAATCCACGAACCTGGACGATGAGACTGCATGACGAACAAAATACACCAAGGATACATATATCTTTTATCATTTTTGCCTGTTATTTCCATCAAAACAGCTTCAGCATACATATATTAAAACCTTGTATATCCAAAATTTTAGGTTTATAGCAGGATGAATACATATATATATATATATATATATATATATATATATATATATATATATATATATATATATAATGGTGTAGGTTAAGGAGCCACACTGTTTTTTGGGCCATTTCTTTTTGTGCATTAATTATGAAATGTACACAGGGATTATCAAATTATTTCAAAAACTGAAAAACAGCTAAATGTATATACAAGGTTTTGTCATAAGTGATATAAATATGACTTCATAAATGTTCTCAGTTTGAATACATTGATGCTGTGCAAGTGTAACATGTTTGTATGTACAGTTGTATGCAAATGTTTCTGATCTTCTCCATAATAATAAATTAACTCTTGCCGTTACAGGAAAAACTCTTAAAAATGGCATTGTTCTACACATTTTAGTTCTACACAAATTTCTAGATAAACTTTAAATATTGTACAAAAAGCTGTAACTGCTAAATAATGGTATCATGTTAAATAAGTAGTTTTATGATTAGAATCTTGATTGTCATGAGTGGTGTGTATATATAATGCTGTATTTGGTTTGAACTAAAGTTTGTATTCTTTTTCTTTTCTTTTTTTTTGGTGACTTTGCTTTTTGTAAATAGGATGATTTCATCATCTACACCTTTGCATGACAGTACATTGGTTTGGCAGTGTCTGTCCTGATAAATCTTTTTTTCAATTCTTATTGCCAATTGTTTTTTGTGACTTTGCATGTGATTTAGTAGAGTAGAGATCGAGTAGATTAGACTATAGTCTTATGGTAAAGTATACAGTACTCTAGAGTATTGAATATACAGGACATGTTCCAATCTAATATAGTGTTACTGATGTTAGTAAATGGAATATGCTATAACACCTTGCACTTTTTTTGTTATTTAATTTGAAATACTTTTTAATGACTGTCTATGTTTAAGCAAATTTTTGTGCATTTGACTGTTCATAACGTACTGTATTCAACAAAAGCCAGAGACTACGCTTACATTTATTTCAAAACAGCCATTTGCTTGTGTTCTTTAAATAAAACTTTCAGGAAAAATTTCCGACACCTCCAAAGTTCAGTTTTTGTTGTGTTTCTGCATAATGCGGTACTACACAGTACAGTATCAAACTAATAGACATCCTCCAGTCTGCATCCAAGATATTATACAAGGCAGATTGTTCATGTTTGATTGAGTGGTACATGGTACTGTGGTCAAAGCGACAACTTTCATTAAATAGTCCCAAAAAGGTCAGTGATCTATGCTCCTAATGCTGCTGGTCAGTTTGCTGTAAGGTAAGTGGTCGTAAAAATGTCTCCATGCTTTATGGCTTACAGGAAGCAATTTAGACAGTAAGAGCTCTCTCCGTTTTCTTTATGAGGCATCTCTACTTGCCCATGCAGTGTGGGAAGCTTAAACTCGACCTTGCTGTTACTCTTTGTACACTGTGTGATCTGCAAGAGTGACACTCATTTATGTGCTCTTGACCATGAGCAAGTTTTACTGTTACGTTATTCAACTTGTAAAGATGGATTCCCATATGGAAAAAGCTTATAGATCCATATATTTTCTTATGCACATGTGACATACATGTAAATGCATGTGATGACTGAAAACTGAAATATATTTCCTAAGTATCTATATCTTTATATTTGTGTGTGTGTGTGTGTGTGTGTGTGTGTGTACACATATATTTCCTTTGCATATGGATATAGGGTTACATTTACTTGATAGTAAAATGTTTTTAATTATATTTCTTTTTTGGATCAATAAAGTACATCTATCCATATATAATCTCTTTATATTATTAATAAAAATGAATAGGGGAAGATGAACATGTGCATTATTATTAGAATTAATGTGGACTTGTACATTGTCCTAATGCAATACAAGATATATGTTAGCATTAAGCTAATGTAGGTGCACATTTACATTCCTTGGCTATTCCACTGTAGATTAAATGACGATATTTGACGCTTGTCAAATATATTTCATATGTTGTATTTAAAGCACACAGCATTAACATATAGTTAAAACTGTATGTTGCAGTTTTACAGTGACTTTATTGGTTAACAACCACTATATAAGGCTGCCAATTGTTTCCATTCCTAACACATGGTTTCCATTCCTAACTGAAACCTGGTTAGATTAAAAATGTTAAACATGCTAAACATGTACTTTAATTTTTTACTTGAAGAATAGCATTGCTCCGTTCCAGTGCAGATCCTTTGTTAGCTTTGTTTGTATATATGTAAATCAGTGTCTCCATGTTGAAAAACAGCTGTATTGTTTTATGTATGATGTTCTATATATACATGTATGATATATCATATATATATATATATATATATATATATCTATATGACAAATGACATAATTTTTTTTCCAGGAATTGATTAGGTCCTGATTTGAATGTTTCACGATTAATGGCCAAATAGACATTGTCCTTGGAGAACATTCTGTTTACATTAACATACAAAAAAATATACATGATATGGTTTGGGCCAGCTGAAATGAAAACTTTCCACACTAAATGAATAAGTCTGTCTTTTTATAGCAAAGTTGGATCCTGTTCAGTTGTTATATTGGGGGCTTGTTTCTATGCCTTTGCAGCAGATGATGCTAACACAGAAGATGCCAACATGCAGTACATTGGGTTCTGTTTGAAACACCAGTAAACCACTGGCTCTCCACATGGCTCTTGTGGCTAGCTGAGGTAGAAGGGGCACACAGGGAGAGGAGGGGTGGAAGTTGCAGAGGAATGTAGAGATGACCGCAGCACCGGGAGAACGGTGCCAGTGGGCAGGGACTGGAATGCCGCCCTTCTCCCTGCTCTCTATGCTCTTGATCCACAGGGGTAAAGTATCCCAGGATCCTCTATTTATACAGTGTGGATATTTACAGTGACGGATGGTCGGGATGCTGCAGCGTGCGAAAGCAAAAAGAAAGTGTTGCTCTCCTTACTGGGGGGAGAGTTATTCTGAGGCAGCAAGAGGTGTGGGCTGAGGTGTTGGTGACGTTGCAGAGACTTTCAGGGCAGTAAAGCCTTGCCCTGGACTGACATTCAACAGAACCTTGTTTGCTCTGTGTGGAAGTTTTACTAACTCCACCCATCTAAATGCTAATTGCTAATAATGCTAATAATTACTGTAAACATCCAGTTATATGCCATGACCTACTTACTGCTAGTTTACATTAGTTCTGTAGTCGCATTAACATGGATGGTTAACCTCTAAATGGTGGAGTCCTGTTGGAAAGCTTACCCTTTTAAAAAAATTGGTCACCTGTGACCTGATTCAGATCACTTGTAATTGATTTGTTTAATTATGACTCATATAAAATCACTACTGAAGTGTAACATTATTATTAATGTATTTGCTTGTTTAAAAATGTAGCTTGTGAAAGCACAAAATAAAAAAATAGACCCTGCTATTCACATTATGTTAAGGGCAGTCGTACAAGTATTGACATCTGATTTTTTGTTGCTTTTTAAAAGTAAAATAAGTTTATATTCAACATATTCAAACAATTACTAATTATTTAGATAACACTTTATTGATGCAAAAGTAAATTGCAGTGTCACAGTCCTGTAGGTATTGCACAGAGGAAGACACTAAATAGACTAAGAGTTACAGATGGCTCAAGCAGGATCAATGTGGTTATATGAGGTATGTACTAAGAAATACATACATACATTAATAAGAATATTCAAAGCAGGGTTAAAGAGGAACTCTTAACCACAGGTCAGAAAAGTGAGAAGGTACAGGTACGTATGTAAAGTATGTGATGTCCTAGACATGTGCAGGAGCAGCCTTGATGGATATTGCACTAATAAACATAGCAAGAAAAAAAAAAAAACAAGGGACATACATACATAAATGAGCATGTACATGACATTAACCAGAGCAGCATATGTATTATTGCATTATTAGAGATATGAGGTAGTAAAGACTATCAATAATTATTACTAGGAACCGCAATGACAGGAGTGGTCATTTAGAAAGCAGATATAAAGTGGAAATGGAATAACAGCAGCTGGTCAGGTAAAAAAAACATGATGCAACTTTGGCAAAATATATATGCTAATGCCTGTATATGTAATGAGCTATACTGACATCCATTTGACTTGTAACTGCAGTATGCAATATTAAAAAGCACCCACAATTAATGCAGTATTAATGTAATGTAATAAGACGTTTCCGTGTCCAAGCAGTACCATCCTCATTCGTTGCATGGAAAAGCTCCATTGCAGGTCAGCCCTGAGGCCTTTTTAACTGAATGGACTGAAGATATTGCTGAAGCTGGCAGAATTGATGCACGTGTGTTGAACAGCAGACATGCCTTTCAACAATTTTGACAAGCATGTTCACTTGAGCGCAAGATGTGGAGAGACAATAGTCATGATCAGCCATGACGGTATTGAAATAATAATGAGTTGTTTATTAGCACACTTCAGCGAAGCGATTTGGCCGGGGGGTAGAGGAGTTGAGCGGAGGTAGCGGTTTGCCTCTTATCACCCTGTTAGACAGTGACACATATCCACAACTGCTCTCTGCAGCTGGAGGTGGTCATACATCAACACAGTCATATGTCATATGTAAGGTTGGTAGATGTTCAAGTGCGATAAGGCCTTGGAAGCCAATAGGAATGTCGAAAATGACTTGGGAAAGTTCCTTTTTACATAGGAAGTGCATATCGCAGGTTAGCCAGTATTATGCTTTTCAATGTCATATGACAACCTTTTCAAGCAGTGGGATAAAACATGGAGGATTATGTATATGGTGTTCTATTATTTATTATCATTTTCAAAAAGCTTATAGACTTGCTGTACAATAGTTATATAAATACCCCCACATCCGACATCTAAGCAAACATAATCTGAAGATTGAAACATAAGTCTAAAGGTCTATCCATCCCAAGTATAATCATTTTTGGCCCAAAAAAAGAATTGAAATTTTATTATTGAGAAATATAAAGCTGGCTTGGATTGACTTTGGAAACTCAGGGAGTGCCTATCCATTTGGTCATAAACAGAATACAATACATGAAGATAAACAAAAAATAATAATAATTACCCCCACATTTATGACCAGTATATTGCTTGCTGCATAGGTTTTTGCATATGACTCAAAGCAGATGAACTGTTCTGCTATCAGTAACAAGAACAGCACCCACTGACAATAGAGCTTTGATTGATCAGTCTAATTTTTAAAGAATCTGTGCAATGAGAGATGCACAGAGGTTAAGTTGGCTCATTTGTCCAGAAAATTCAGACAAAGAGTGAACAGGCTTTAAACCTGCATCTCCAGACTTGATTTCAATCTATTTTTGCTATGTTGTGTTGAGTGCATCATGACCTTGAACAAGGCACTTTAACCCAAGTAACCCTGCACCACCCCTAGTGTTGCTGTCTTTGAGGAAGAGTAATAAAAGAATAGTTTGTGCAGGCACAACTATTCCAAAACTGAGCTTTCCTCCACGTCGTTTATTAAAAGCTCTAGCATCAACAAATTTACCAAAGGTAAACCAGAAATTGGTGATTAAACCATCGTTGACAAATTTTCAACTGACCATCTTGAAAACTATGTTGGTATCTTACTAAAAGTAACGACAGTTATTGGTTTCACCCTTAAACCTTTCATCAACATTTCTTGTGGAGTTCCACAAAGCTCACTTTTAGGGCCTTTGCTTTTCTCTTTGTACATGTTACCTTTGGATGATGTCATTAGGCAACATGGTTTCTGTTCTCACAGTTATGCCGATGACATGAAATACTATATTTCCATTTTTTCTGAAAGTCAAGATATACCAGCTGTTAGATATTTCTCAGGTGATGTCAAACATTTTTCTACAACTAAAACAAGAAAAGAACTGCACATAAATACTATAGTAGCTTTTATTATATAAGTAATATTGCTAAAGTTCAGCTTTTCCTTTCCTAGAGTGGTGCAGAGAAAGTTGTTTTAAATAGTTTTTAAAGCACCTGTGTCTTTCATTGGATTTAAATTGCAAACAGCAAACATGTAAAGACTCTTTCAGATATTATGCTCCTTAACTGTAGAACTAAATCCGCCTTTTACTATATAGCCAAGCTCAGTCCCCACTTTTAAAAACATCTGAAAATGTATCTCTTTAATTTAAACCTCTTATTTTGTATTTACTTTGTCTATTTATCCACCTATGTCTACTTCATATTAATTTGAACTACGTTTTTCATTTTTGTTGTTACCAAACAGTATCTATAACAGAAGAAAATCAAATAAAGAAAATCAAACTTCAGTCAGTGAGTTCGATAGCACATTTTTCACTTCTATTAGTATGAAAAGAGCTATAGAAACAAAGCTATATCATTAATAGTTATGTACCCTAACTACCTTAAATATTAAAACTGAGATCAAACGGTCTTCCTTACTTTGTTTCTGCAGTTAGTTGCGTTAACAGTAGGCCAATGCGTCAACGTTAGGTGCTTGACCGGTCATTTGTAAGGAGTACACCAAAGGTTATTTTAGCAAAGGAACAAAATAGAAAGGGATGCACTGAGCTCCTGTGGCGTCCTGAGCATTCTGAGTATGCTAACAGAGGGTTTGTCACAAGCGTTGCTAAGAACAGTATGGAGTAGTCCCAAACATGCACCAAAATAAACGGAGTACCCTTTATTTCTGTCCCCTTTACCGAAAGCATCATATGATGAGCTTCCATGCTCCGCATTGGTCACTTATGTTTAGAATTACTCTCTGGATGATTTATATTCAGTGCTTTCTCCAGAGAATGAATGCCCCACAATGCCACAATAGATGAGCTTCATAATAAAAGAAGGACTTCCTCTGTCTAATTTCATCTCCTGTAGTAAAAGAACCAGGAAAAGCATGTAGCTGATAACTGATGCAGAGTACAAAAGCAAAAGATGGCGAAAGATATCTCATCTGACATTTAATCTCATGTTCTATACAATTCAGTTCTCTTGAAGTATTCAATTAATTAAGTCATTAATTAAGTCTTTCAAAAGCAAAGGTTGTGCATGAAATTGAAACTTTATGGTGTTCAGTGTGATTCCCTGAATAATCAATATTAGTCATTCCCATAAATATGCCTGATAATAAGAAAACGATGTTCACAACACAAACATTAATGCTGTTCTAATGAGATAGGCCCGTATCATTTGCCGTGTCCATCTGAAACACTGCTCCATAAATGGAAAGTGTGTATTTTTATCTTGAAGTGGCCATGAGGTTTCCATACACAGCATGACAGCGTGTAATCTCAACTATCTAACCCAATTCTCACAGAGCTGAGGTCATGCTGGGTCAGTGTCATCACATCAGAGCTGGAGCACAAAAAGATACTGCTGCATTAAATCTTGTTTTAAAGGCTATCGCAGCTTTTCCCCATCTTTTCAGCACTGATTAATGGACACTTGTCCTTCTCTTTGCGCTGGATGCTGGGGGCTTGTATTGATATCCTAGATCATGTGTCACGTTATGGGATAAACTCATCTGTGTCCTGACAGCAATGGGGGGATTTCCGTCTTCAGCCACTGCACGTATTTAAATCTCATCCCTGGTGACAGCAACCGCAAAAGATATATTTGGACTTTCTAGGAATAAAATTATACGAGAGGTATTTTGTTTAAAAAGGCAACAGGACATCAGGTTTGTTGGGCTTACTCTGATTCCTGACCCTGGTCAAACATGGGCTGTTGCCATATGCTTGAATAATAATGGGCCAATGAAAAATATGCCTCAAAATATCTTCCACCGATTCATAATTTCAATGACTTATATATTTACAATTGACTCAAAACCATAATAAGTACAAACTACAGAATAAAGTATGTTAAAAAGCAAATAATTGTTCAGATATTACATATTTCTATAACTTATGTTATGGTCTATTTAAATTTGGCATGAAATCCATTGAGTTATAAGACAAATATGTACAAAATCATCATTTATAGTGTACAGTCTATTGGAAGGTGGCTGTTCCAAACCCACACTGCTTTTACATGTCATTGTTATCAGTGTTAGAAGTAAAAATGTCTTGTTTGTTTTTAATTGAAATGAAGAGGAAGGATTTTGAAATAACTCATTTTTTTGCCCCATGTTTTGGGGCCTTATTTCAGCCACACCTTTGCATTTTAGAGATGGAAATGGCCACATGATGAGCTGTTAGATCCCACTGTTTTGAAATCAACATATATCTCAAAGTCTGAAAATCAGTGTTTAACATTAAGAATTGTAGACAATTGTCATATTTTCTGCAGTTAAATAACGTTTGTATGTTTTATTAAAGATTTTATGTCTGTATGACAAAAGCTGTGTTTGCTGTTCATGTACTGGTTAGCGTTTTGGAATTTGGCTCACAATAAGCTGAAATTAATTCTACAGAAACAGTCACCAGTGAAATATTTGGAAATGTTTTGGAGGTGTTGTTATTGAACTGATGATGACAAAATGGAATGTTCAATCATTCATTTTATAATATCATACATAATTAAAGTTAGCCAAAGTAGAAGGGTTTTAGTGTCAAGTCAGTTAAAAGTTGATTGATAAAAAAAAATTGATATCTGCATTTAATATTTGTATTTTTTATGTTTACATTTTTTTTTTTGTACAGATCCAAGGAACTCACCAACTGAATGGCTTTTGTCTAATTAATTTGTATAGTTATAAGTTATAAGTGTGCTCAGTCTTACTTACTCAGTCATTAATAGATTAACTCAAACACACGCATGACTGATGTTTTTTACCCTAAACGATTTTTTAAGGTCAAAAATACAATATAATGTTGGGTTTTTCAGGTGACAGGAACTCAATCAACCATTCACATGGGGACAATCACGATGACAAATATCCAACAACTAGACCTTTTTGACAAATGCCAAAGGCAGCATATAGATGCTCAAAAAGGAGTTCAAACTGGACTACAGGTGCCAAAATAACATTTGCCAGTCAAAATAAATTAGGTGATGGAACCACTTATTCCAAACGGACAGGCACCCAGTGTCGCAGTTTATTCATTATCTTAGTCATTACCACACTTCTTACATTAGGATTTTGTCATAGCGAGTTAAAGTGTGTGGAATCATTAATACACACATTGAAAAAGGGCTTAATTCTCTTTGTTTTAAAATATATTTTTTGTAATGCAATTTTTGAAAACTGAGAAAGATTTTATTTTGTGCTTTAAAACTGTATTTAGTCCTGGTTCAGATTGTTTCCTCTAACTGTGTGAAGGGTTATATGCTATGATGCTAAATGCTAAAGCCCAGTATTTACTGCCCTGCAGCACAGATATAGTTTATCTTTGCAGTAAATGAACACTGATATTAAAGATAGCGTGTTTACCCCATTTCCCCCTGCAAATGGCTTTAACCCCCCTGTATTTGCACACCAAAGTGCCACTGCCTTCCACTAGTATTGAACTGTTTGAGCTAAAATAGATACACACATGTTTGTATTCATAGACCCAATAAGTTTCCCTATAAAAAGCATACAACAAAAACATGTGCGTATAAAAGTTTATTTGCTGTAGCCGCAGTTGAATAAAGATGTTACAAGGTGACAGTTTTCCATGCCACTGAGGGTCTGTCCCCTTGTCCACCTGTCTAAGCAGTTGCCGCTAGCGCACTGTGCCTGATAGCTGCTGGTGCCAATATGTCCCTACTGGGTGACCTCCCAGGACACAGGCATGTAAAAAACCCATAGCCCAGCATTCTTAACACTCACCCCGGGAGGTCCACATTACTGCACACTTTAGTGTTTTTACTGCACTGATACAACTGATTTAAGTAATCTGCTAATTATGGTCAAGTCCTTCACAAAAGGAACCAGGTGTGTAAGAAATAACCTGGCTGGAGTTGTGTTCTGTGCAGATGACTATACAGTGTCAAAAGAGCTCTCAGAGTTTGCCATTGCATTTTAAATTCCATTAGCAGAGGTGGAAATCATCATGCATAGTTTATTTAAATTTTAAAATTCAAAAGGTTGGAATGTCAGCTTACAATCACAGCTTTCAATGGATTAAAGGAATTTCTTGCGGGCACATGTGAAATGAGCTACGTATAAGGTATCTACCCATTGTAGTACAGAACTGAAGGTAATACTGTTAAAAGATTTAAGAGATTCATGAGTCAATTTTTATTGTCATATGCACTCTGAACAGGTGGGTGCACTGCACAATGAAATTCTTTACTTTAAGACAAAAATGGTGAGGTAAACAATAAATATGTAAAGATAGTAATAAAATACTTATACACTGACAATATATATACAGTATATCATTAAACATTTTAAATGTATTGCTATTGCCAAAAAACTTGTTTTGTTAAAAAAAAATTTGAATGCAGAAGGCAAATCTCAATACTTTCTGGTACATAGCTTATACTATATGAATCAGTACTGTGGATGTTATTGCTGTCTAAATTCACACACTCTCACATACCTTCTGGACCTTCTGGACCCATGACAAAGTTTTTGCAACTCTCTCTGAAATCTCCATCGTTTCCTGTTTCTCTGTCCTATCAGTCCTGCCAGTTATGAAGAGTGGGGTATAGCCTTCTAGCTACAAGCCCCCCAGATCTCCAGCCCAAGTTCTTAAAGTTATCCCCCTACCTCAATTAGTCTTGCTTCATACTACCAATCAATGTTAAAGCATGGTCTGGGCTCACTGAATATTTGGGATGGTTTTCTAAATGTTCGAATGATCTTAAATGTCCATATCCAGATAACTAAAAGGTCATTTTAATTTGGTAATTTGCTTCTGAACACACACACACACACACACACACACACACACACACACACACAAGCTAATATACATTACCATAGAAATACTCAGCGTTTTTTTTATTTGTCACACTGATCTCTATGGTATTTAAACTGTAGAGTTGGTCAATTTAATTAGCATGGCTTGTAAAACAGCCATCAGTAATACAACAGATGGTAATTAAAAACTCTGAGCAGCAGATTTATTAAGCGTATAATTTTATTATTATGTTTATATATTTAAAGTGATTTGTGAGTATATTTTAGTTGTAGACACATTCAGCGTTACTTTACTGTTACCAATTGTGCTTTGGTAAAAACTTCAAAGTTTCCAATGAAAGTCCTTTCAAATCCCTGCCTTCGGCATCTAGAGAATGAGAGTTGGCAGGGGGGTTGGGTCAGCACAGCGCTTAAGGGGGGCTGTCCAATCTGCTGCCTTAAATTAGCCGTGGGAGAGGTCGGTCTGAGGGTGGAGTCTTGCACTGTCAGTGTCTTTCTAGTTAAGTATTACCTGCATTGCTTCAGCAGGAGCACTGCACTTGTGCTGTGTGACTGGGTAAGTGCAGAGGAGGGGGAGAAAGAGGGACACCACTGGGAGAGCACAGACCAAGTCTGAAGAGATTAAAGTGGGGAGACGTTCTTTCTTAACCTCTTGGAGAACCAAACGTGTTGTTTTTGCGATAAGCCTTCAAGACTGCAGTGCAACTAGCTGTGGACATGGCTGGTTGTCTGCAAAGGACAAGACTGAATGCAGCACAGACACTTCTGAAGTGTTACCTTGTGTTGTTTTCAATAGGCTGTTGCTTCTTCACAGCACAGGCAGATCCTTTTGACCCAGCTTTCCTCTACAGGCGCCAATCTGGACCTAATGCTGAAACAATCTTGGTGGCCAACAATGGGATTAGAGTTCCCTTCGGACGCTCTGTCTATCTGGACCCTATTAATGACCTCGTCACCGAGGTGCAGCCCGGAGACCGTTGCCACATCACGGTACTAGACAACGATCCACTGGCGCAGAGGCCTGGAATGCTGACACCCAAAAAATTCCCCTGTGCTTTCGGAGCAGAGGAGGTGAAATACACTCACTTTGGCTCGAGGAGTCCCAGCAAGGACCATGTGAAGCTGCAGCTCAGGTATGACTCCCACACAGACACTGTGGTCATCCCTTTTATGCTAGAGGTGGAAGTGGTCTTCCAGCAGCTGGAGATCCTTACCCGTAACATGCCTCTCGTGGTGGAAAAGCTCAACGGCCAAAGCAACCCCATTGACAAAAAGGGCCTGGAGTTTGCCTTCGAGGATGGTGTCACCGCTTGCAAGGTGACCACACTGGTTGGTGCAGGCAGCCTTCCCAGGTATGGAACTCTTTCAGATAACTCTGTTAACGGCCAGATGATTGACTGTGATGAGTTTCTCAAGAAAGGCATTCGATATGTGCACACTGCTACCACCAAATCCCCTAACAGAGATTACATACCGATGTTAGTGGAGGTGCAGGATAATGAGGGGAATACTATTCAGCAGGAGCACTTCCAGATCATGGTTAGAATTAAAGAAGGTTCAGAAAACACACCTCCGAAAGCCAGCTTTATAGCTATGATGATGATGGAGGTTGATCAGTTTGTGATGACAGCCATAACTCCTGATATGCTTGCAGCTGAAGATGTGGAATCAAATTCTGAAGACTTAATCTTTAACATAACATCTCCGCTGGGATACCAGCAGGGTTATATCATCAGCACTGATGATCAGAATTTACCCATCACCTCTTTCCATCAGAGAGATATCAAAGATCTGAAAATTGCCTATAAGCCCCCGTCTGAAGATTCCGATATAGAGAGGATCTTCCAGATTGAATTTGAGATAGTCGATACTGATGGGGCGGTATCTGATACATTTGCATTCATGATCGTGGTGAAGCCAATGAACACTTTAGCCCCAGTTGCAACCAAGAACACAGGTCAGCTACTGTTTGAGGGTCAGTCAAGGCCATTGTCTACTTCTCAGAATCTGGAAATCAGTGATGAGGATAACCTTGAAGATGTGAAGATCACTGTAGTAGATGGCTTGAAGCATGGTGAGCTGACGGTGTTGGGATCTCGTCAAAAATTTTTCACTCCAGCCGATCTGGATGCTGGTATTGTGGTATACCAGCACGATGGAAGCGATACTTACAGCGACAACATCATATTTAGAATGACAGATGGTTCAAATGAAGTGGAGTTTCTGTTCCCCATCACAATTGCCCCCACCGATGATGAGCCCCCCATTATTAACGCTAACACTGGCATTGTGCTGTTCAAGAATGAAATGATGCAGATCTCACCATTTATCCTGAGTGCTACCGACATTGATTCAGAAGATTCAACCATCAAGTTTATTCTGGAGGAACCCTATTCAGCCATTGGTGAGCTACTGCTTAGACAAGTGGAGCCCCCTGCAGATCCCTCTGCTTGGAAGTTCAGTGCAACAGATGAGATGTTTGAACAGGTGGTGACCTATTGGTTCCAGCAGGATATTCTGGACGGGAAACTCTTTTACCGCCACAAAGGACCCCACAGCACCACCACTGTTATTGACCAGTTTGTGTTCAGAGTCCAGGATGACAACGACCCACCAAACCAGTCAGGAGAGCACACATTCACCATTAAAATTCATCCAGTGGATGACATACCCCCAACACTGTATGTGGGCACCTCTCTGCACATGACAGTTCAAGAATACGAGCTGACATACTTTAAAAAGAAGTTCCTACGTTACACAGACCTGGACTGCGATGACAGGGATCTCAAGTACACGATCATCAAGCCCCCCACAGATACAGACGAGAACAACCCAGTGCCCCTTGGAGTCATTGTACTGACTGACAACCCTGACACTGTCATTAGCGAGTTCACTCAAGCTCAGGTCAATCACCATAAAGTAGCATACAAGCCCCCTGACCAAGAACTGGGCATCACTCCTAAAGTGGTCCAGTTCACCTTTACTGTGGAGGACACGGCAGGTAACTCTGTGGAGGGTTTATTCACTATATTTTTACAGCCTGTGGACAATAAGCCCCCCGTAATCACCAACACTGGTTTCACTGTGCTTGAAAGAAGTACCTACATGATAACAAAGAATGAGCTGAATGCCTCTGATCAGGACACAGAAGATGAAAATATCATCTTTAAAGTGACCCAAATTCCCAGGTACGGCCAGCTGCAGTATTTAGGAATCGACATGTCTAATGGAGAGACATTTATCTTAGAAGATATTGAGAGTGGTCGGCTGACCTATATCCATAGTGGCGAGGAATCTCTCAGTGATGCTATCAAAATTGACGTTAGCGATGGTTTCCATGAAGTGCCCATAATTATTAAGATTAGCATTAAGCCGGTTGATGATGAGACGCCAACCATCATGCTACCAGCAGGCCTTTTAGGGGCTTCCATTGATGTGCTTGAAAACGGAGCCACAGAAATCACAAGCAATGTGATTCAAGGTCGGGACGAGGACACGGACGACCTCATGCTCACTTTTATAGTGGAAGAGCCTCCAAGACTAGGAGAAATCCTGGTGAATGGTGCTCCAGCCGAACGCTTTACTCAACATGACATCATCAATGGAGTAGTCGTCTATGCCCACACAAGTGGAGAGATTGGCCCTATTAAGGAGCACGATTCTTTCAACCTCACCATATCTGACATGTCAGATGAGTGGGTCGTCGGGGGTAACAAAGTTCAAGGAGTTCGTGTACATGTCACCATCCTTCCTGTGGACAGTAATGCCCCACTGGTGAGTGTTGTGGAGCAGTTTGTGGTAGTAGAGGGGGAAAAGAATGTTATCACGTTACAGCACATTAAGGCTGAAGATATTGACACTGATAATGATGATATCCTCTGCACCATTATAGTCCAGTCAACATCTGGCTACGTGGAGAACATTTCTCCAGCTCCTGGGTCAGAGAAATCAAGAGCAGGCACTGCCATCACTGCCTTTAGCATAAAGGATGTTAGCCTCAGTCACATCTACTATGTCCAGAGCATTCATAAAGGTGTAGAGCCAGTGGAAGATAGGTTTACCTTCCGATGCTCTGATGGAATTAATTTCTCAGAGAAGCATTTCTTCCCCATTGTTATCATCCCAGCCAATGATGAGAAACCAGAAATCTTCATTCGGGAGTTTGTCGTCATGGAGGGCATGAGCTTAGTAATAGATACTCCCATTTTAAATGCTGCAGATGCAGATATTCCAGGTGATGAATTGGAATTTGAGATCATTAAGAACCCAAAACATGGAAACATTGTCCAACAGTTGACCACAGGGACGGTCCCTGTGGTGAAATTCTCTTTGGAGCAGATCAAAGAAGCCTCTAACATTGTCTATGAACATGATGACTCTGAAACCAAGGAAGACAGTTTTGAAATTAGACTCACCGATGGGAAACACACTGTTGAAGAGAAAGTTCTAATAATGGTTATTCCTGTTGATGATGAGACACCAAGAATGGCTATCAATGATGGACTGGAGGTCGAAATTGGAGAAACCAAAGTAATTAGCAACAGAGTCTTAAAAGCCACTGATCTGGACTCTGAAGACAAAGAGCTTACTTACATCATTCGCTTTGGTCCAAGTCAAGGCTACATCCAGCGAATCACCAAGCATGGAGATGTCATTGGCAATATCAGCATTGGAATGAATTTCACACAAGATGAAATCGACAAACAGCTGATACAGTATGTGCACACCGGCCAGGAGGGTGTTCGTGATCTGCTGAAGTTTGATGTCACAGATGGTATTAACCCCCTCATCGATCGCTACTTCTATATCAACATTGGAAGCATTGATATGGTCTTCCCTGATGTCATTAACAAAGGAGTGACCCTCAAAGAGGGAGGCAAAGTGACACTCACTACAGACCTCCTTAGCACGACTGACATTAACAGCCCTGATGAGTTCCTCAGTTTTAGCATTACACGTGCCCCTAGCAGGGGTCATCTAGAGAGCACTGACCTTCCTGGTGTACCTATCTCCACCTTCACCCAGTTGCAGCTGGCTGGTAACAAAATCTACTATATCCACACCTCTGATGATGAAGTGAAGATGGACAGCTTTGAGTTTGAGGTGACCGATGGCTACAATCCAGTATTCCGCACCTTCCGGGTGTCCATTACTGACGTGGACAACAAGAAGCCAGTCCTGACCATTAACAAACTTTTGCTGGGCGAGGGTGAAACCAAACTGATCACACCTTTTGAGTTGACTGTGGAGGATCGTGATACTCCAGATAGTCTGTTGCGCTTTGTGGTCACCCAGGTGCCAGTGCATGGTCAGCTACTGTTCAACGGCACCCAGGCGATTACAACATTTACCAAGCAAGATTTAAATGAGAACCTAATTAGCTACAAGCATGATGGCACAGAGACCAATGAGGACAGCTTCTCCTTTACAGTCACTGATGGAACCCACATAGACTTTTACGTGTTCCCCGATACAGTCTTCGAAACACGCAAACCGCAGGTGATGACCATCCTCATTAACACAGTGGACAATGGTGTACCTCAAATCGTGGTCAACAAAGCTGCACCCACCCTCAGGGTCCTTCATACTGGGCATCTTGGATTCCTAATTACCAGTAAAGCTCTGAAGGCTGAGGACAGAGATAGCCCAAGCAAAGTTTTGAAGTATTCAGTTTCTGAAGCGCCGCTACATGGTTTCATCATAAACATTGCCTTGGGAAACAACAGCATCAAGACCTTCTCACAAAGTAAGCCTTAACACTTCTATCTCATTCTGAAAATTTAAGATTGTAGTTTGATTTATAGAAAGAAATGTTGTTTTGTCAAAACTATGTTTGCTAGATAAGAGTAAGTGAAATGTAAAGACCACAACTTGCTGCATACAGAGCTCCAGGAACTGCTTTAAAATACAAGTATTTGACTGTGAATAACTGTTTCTTGCCAGGCGATATTGATGATATGAAGATCTGCTATGTTTTGCTTGATGGATCCAATGCAACAAGTGATATCTTCTACTTCACAGTGGAAGACAATGGTAAGACCATTTTTTCTACCCCTCCTATTAAATTAATTAAAGCTAGTATCAATGCTAGCATTAAAATTAAGAGTATCCAGCGGCTTATTAATTTCTGCTGAAAGTTTTGGTCCGGCTTCTGTATCAGCCAAGAGAAACCATTGTTCTTGATTCAAATTATTGAACTTGGCAGGAAAGGATAGCATTAGGTTTCAGTGTTACAAAAAGACACCACTCTTTTCATTTAAAATGCCAGCATACACAACAAGGACAAAATACACAACCCCTTTTTAGTTGCTATTTTATGACACAGAATTGTACCTCTAGTGTGGCAACTAAAGTTTTCCCTTTGTGTTATATAAGTCTGACATTCTATTGGCTGTGGCCTTCACATATGCATTATGTCTATCAATAAGGATATTGTCATATTAAAAAGTGTTTGCTTAGCCTCTATGTTTAACAAAAAAGGAAGGGTATCAATAGAAAAGTAACTAGTGACAATTAAATTAAACATCTTGCATTAAATCTTAAATTCACTTTATTCCTTTTCCTTTACTGTGAAACATGTATTTACACATTTATCATAGACTACATGTGGAGTACAGGATATTCCAACAGCAATGTAAC
The DNA here is from genome assembly GCA_024036415.1 of Prochilodus magdalenae. NCBI lineage: Eukaryota > Metazoa > Chordata > Actinopteri > Characiformes > Prochilodontidae > Prochilodus > Prochilodus magdalenae. The sequence goes on along the minus strand of JAMWET010002750.1, from coordinate 48,767 downwards.
AAAATGGAACAGGTGGAAGGCTTTGCTATTTTAACTTCAGCTGTAAATGGTACATGCATTCTGAGGTTTTGAAATGCAATCCACACTGCAAAGTTTGGCCTATATTTATGCTGTATTGAGCATCATCAGAAAAACAAGATCATGGTAGTCACATATATTTGAACATTCTCATGCTATCTTAATAACTTGCTACCAGCCAGTTTTAACAACTTGGACTTTGGAATTGTTTTGTGGTAAATTAGCTTCACCAAATCATTTAACAGAATTAAGTACAAGATTTTAATGTGAAATCCAGTCCATAAATAGTCGGACTATGACACAGTTCTTTTTAATTTGAAATAAACTTCAAATAGGACTGTGAGATTGAAGTCTAAAGTGCTAGCTTCAGTTTACAAGCATCTACATCTGCAGAACATGCATGATATAAAAAGCTCAACAAGTCACGTGTCATGATAAATGATAAAAATGATAAACAATACTATTTCAAATGCTTGATCTGGTGGAATAATCAGCTCAAAATTGCCTAGGAGGGCTACATAAAAAATAAAAAAACAGTGAATACTGTCATTTTAATCAATACTGCACATAGAGTTTTGCACTAAATCCAGTTAAACAGATTTCATTTTGATGTCCTAATAATGAAACAAGTACTAACAATATCCACAATATGCTCAGAAAAGCATGCTGTAATGTGACATGATTTGTCATATTGCCCAGCCCCAGCCTCCACCCCCCCCCCCCCCCCCAACGCTGTTTTAGAACAAAGTTGGAGGAAGCTAAAAAATTCCCTGTATAGCTTAGCAAAGGAAATCAGATCATGAAAGACCACAGCAGTGAATGACCAAAGAACATTTTTCCTCATAGTTCTGCCAAAGACTATCATAAAGATGCAAACTAATAATAAATGACCTCAAAGGTCTGGGACAAAGATTAACCAGTAGTCTAGCTTGCCATGGATTTGTAACCATGTGTTTATTTATCAGTTTAAGTAGTGTCTCCTGATGTGTGATGGCTATGTGTGAAAGAACTGTTATTTCTACAGGATAAACTATTGTTTCAGTATACACCCTTTAAAAAAAGCAGGCTTTTCACATGCTTATTATTCTGTAACTACACGGAGAACAATGCAAACTGGCAAACTGAGTTACTCTTATTTATTTAATGGTGTAATAAAAGTTCGGTCCTGGTTATTTCCAAATCAGCAAAAATTTGGAGGCCCATTCAAATGTTATGGTAGTATATTCGGTTTTCCCATATATGAAACTCATCAAAGAAATAGAAACAGTGTACATCATCTCTGTAGAGGATATATTAACCTAACGTCACTTTTAGAGAAGCAGTATAACATGTAGTTTGGCTAGTGGTGTTCAATCGTTTGCATGCTAAGGTGCGCAGTGGGCTGCAGTTCCCAGACAACCTCAGGACTCTGAAGGACTTGGGTGCTCCTGTAGTTTGGCTGTTTGCATGTTTGTTCAGGAAGAGTATGGAATCTTTGTGTGAAAAGAGACAAAAAAGGAGACAAAAGAGTCGTATAGTCACTCGGACCTGCGCTGTTCATGCTGCTGTTTGGGATTCCAGTCAGCTCATCAGAACCAGACGCAGGAATGTGTGTGTGTGTTCAAGGTGTGTTTGGTCAATCTCTGACTCTCCCAAGCATGTGTTGGACACAATGACTGGAAAGTGGTCTTGCTGTAAGTGGTCTGGGAGACTTAACCTCTCCTGGCCCCAACTCCCTACCCCCTACTCTGCACACACCTGGAAGAAGGAGAAGAAAGGGAAACAATTATCTGATTAGGCCGAAGGTCTGTTTGGGGTGGATGTGTCTGAGCAGGTAGCCAGAGTTTTGGTGGCCAGTTAATAACAGCACATGGTTAAGTGATGTGTCTAAGAATGTCCCTCCCAATGTTTTGGGGGGGGGGATATTCTTTCAGGTTTGGCTGATGCTCAGTTGTGAAAATAATGAGGAAGGTTTCAGCTTGTCATTTAGTTATTAGTTAAACTTGTATTATGATGCAACTATACAATCTTGAAAAGTGCTAGCATGGGTTCTTTGAGCAGTGCCATAAAATAACTACTTTTGAAACTGGCAGTACATTACTACATATCACAATGTGCTATAGTAGTGCGATAGATAGATAGATAGATAGATAGATAGATAGATAGATAGATAGATAGATAGATAGATAGATAGATAGATAGATAGATTTAGGTTACATTTATGCTATCTATCTATCTTTTTATCATTAGACCTTTTATTTATATATTTATTTATATATTTATTTTGGTAATAATCAGTACAGATTTACAGTAGAGAGTCCCCAGCCTAGAGCTCAGGACAGAGTAAACGTTTTCACTGTTTGCAGGATCATTGATGACATTCTTGCTGTTGAATTCCAGCTTGTCCTTTACCAATGTGGGAATGCTCTGGTGGCTGTGTTGTGTGTGTGTGTGTGTGTGGCAGGCATTTAGCATATCTGGCAACCCATCAACTGGAAGGAACTTCTTGTTTAGGAGCCAGGCAAAGTTATCTATGGTTAGAGCCACTGACAGCCTAGTTGGGGCATGGCAGCTTTCAGAGCCAGAAAAGAAACAGTATAGGCCACTTTTAAAAATCCTGGCCTACATCTCATTATCAGTGGGGGTTCACTGCTAAACGGCTAGTAGCCAGTTGCACTAGCTGGACATAAGCAGTCTAGTTTGAACATTTATTGCCCTTGTGTTACGACTTTACTAGGTACTAAAATGTAAACAGTGGTAACAGTTCCAGTATAGCGTGATAATAATATATACACCTAGCTACTAGAAGGCATCTAAAAAAAACTTGACTTAGTGGTTTATTTGAGACATGAAAAACTTTAAGTGCATAGTAGCAGAATAACCTCAGAATTTTAGATTCTGCATTACTTTTAGTAACTCTGTTATATGTAATATTTAAATTAGTTTTGTTTGCATATACAGTTTATTAAAACTAAGGTTATATATAATTAAACATATTAAGTCTCTTGCTAATGTTAATATTTAACCATTTCCAAATTTGCTATATATAAAAAGTTGCTCACCAGTGATTTTGTTATTAAAGTTGTGCTGTAATAAAGTACAATATGCATATACACTGACCGTTTTTAATGATGTTGTTGGTTAGACATGTTTTATTCAATAAAGTGTTAAAATGGCCATTAAAATCTAAATCTAGATATACTTTCACAAATTATGCACGTCATTGAATAATGCACATGATAATTTTCTATGTTCTGTTGAAAAAGCACATTTTAATTCACAGTTTAAGTTATGGCATATTTTATTTATATAATGCTCAGCAGATAAATAGTAATTTTGCATTAAAGGTTGTAGAAAAATGTCAAATTTAAGTTTGTACCATGTAGAAGATATGTTAACTTACATTTACTTTTCATGGCTGTAGTATTGTCTGTATGTATAGTATACCATTACTGCAGGCATCATTCGGTGGTGCAGTGATTTGATCTATGATATCTTTTCACACTAATAGTTAGAAGGCACTTTGAGTGCATGGGGGGCACGGATGGACTGACCATTGGGAGGACTGAAGCAATTCCCAGTGTGCCACCATGTGTGTGGGCTGCTGAGCAAGTTAGAAAGAGAGAAATACATTGGTGTTTCTAGTGTAGCCTGGGTAAACAGCATGTGCTAACAAAATATCCCTGTGCCTCAACATGTGCTATATTAATGTATTTCATCAAGGTTTTAGAGGTAATCATGGGGGAGAGCTCATGGTGGTTGAAGTGAGCTGGTCTAGACAAAAGCCTAGGGCTAAATTTAGTCTGGAGTCTAGTCCTGTGGTAGGTAGATGGATGGATGGATGGATGGATGGATGGATGGATGGATAGATAGATAGATAGATAGATAGATAGATAGATAGATAGATAGATAGATAGATAGATAGATAGATAGATAGATAGTGTGTGTGTGGCTCTGTGTGTATGTGTGTGTGTGTGTGTGTGTGTTTGCTCTCTTGAGCTCACACGCTCCAAAGTGGTCAGAGTATATAATCCTCCCCCCATCATAAACACAAACACTTTGAGTGAAGCACTTCCTCTGGGACATCTTTCCTCTGGCCTGTGTGGCCGCACCTGTTTGCTCGTGAAATCAGATACACAGCATGTATAGAACCCTGCAAGCTCCAGCCCCACCCCAAAATGTATACATATACACCAGGGTGTTGAAGAAATATGCTGGTTCACACACGCACAGAAGCTCATGTGTTATAGATGATGTACTTTTTGCATGTAACTGTGTACAATCCATAAGGGCAGGTGAGGATAGCATATGGAGAGAAAGTGCGAGCGTGTTGATTGTGAGGGGGCTTTATAGCGGTAGCACATAAGAAGAGTGTAGTACATCTCACATGACAAAAGCCAAAAATAATAGCCCCAGATATTAACCCTTAAATGTCCCTTCATTCCTTTTCACTTTGTATGTATACAGCAATAGTAAAGGCAGCATAGAGCATCTTTCACACAGTGATAGAAAACACAGTAGCACAAAAATGTTCCATATACAGATACATTGTGCTATGGCTATTTTACAGTGTGGATAAGTCTGCACATTTACTACTATTGAGTTAAATGGGTGAAAGAAATACTCTGAATGTCTTATTGATACGTTAAGTAAGTCAGCAATAACAGATGACTGACTAATGTATATTAACATTTGTATATACTTATTTACATATATTACTCATAAATGCTTTCCTCACTGTTCTAACTACAGACTTTGGGTAAACATATCCATGTCTTATTTAGATAAGAAGGTTAGTAAAGATATGATGCTTAACTGACTGTTAAGACATATAGGTCCTACATTATTTAAATTAGTTTTAGAAATGTATCCTTTCACTAATAGGCTTCCATTTTTATTGCTGCACTAAGCTAGATACATCATTTAACTCCAATAAACAATGCAGATAAGCTTTAGATAGAACGTGACATTGCTTAAGAGGACAACATTTTAAATGGTCTTATTTAATGGTTTTAATAGTCCTTTTAATAAAGGACTGATTTCACTGCAACCACATGCCACTATCACAATGTGACAATGGTAACCTACATGTAGATGAATTTAGTCTATTTGTCAAGTTTTTATATAATAAACAAATCATTGATATTTATTTTATGTCATATTAGTGACATAAGTTTAGGAATTAACAGGTTGGCTTCCCTTTAAACTCAGGTCAGCCTGGACCGTATGGACCATATCTACATCTTACTTTAGAAAAAGTTGAATTAAGATGTACAGCGAACCCTAAACTACACAGCGATGTACCATGCATGTTCATGTTCCCGTTATTTACATTAGATAAAGTGTCGAACTGTTGTCCCACTGATCACCACTCTCTCTTGAGGAAAGGAGTGACATCGATACGAATAGGTTAGGGACAGAGGTCAAGTGATTTCCTTACATTGTTATGGGTTTGTGGAGAGATTTAAGGTTTGGGAGCTTGCATCCTAGCCAATGGCAAGTTGCCAAGCCTGTCTAGGCTTGGAAAGTTATCCAGTTCAGTTCAGTTATCCAATTTCAGTTATAGCTCGAACAGACAGATGTGTCCAGGAAACCTATTATAACATTCATTTCATTTCATTTTTGAAACAGGTAAATGTTCAGCTGAAGTTAAACTAAACTGAGCTATATCATCTCATTCGTTTCACAATGCAGAAATTGGTGCTAAAATAAACACTGTGTAGAATGTACTTCCACACATAAAATTTGAACCTCTGCTAGACAGACACACTTTCATTACTAATTACAAGTGAAAGCAAACAACAAAGCATGTCATCTGATCACATGGCAGAAGCAGGCATGCATTTCTTCAGACTTTTTTCTTTCCTCCAGACACCATGATCTTGGCAGAGAAAGACGTAGTGCACAGTTGTGTGTGCGGGTGTGCATATGTGTGTGTGTAGGAATGAGCCAATCTGCTGACCGATCTCTTTTCAAAGTTTCCTGTGCACCAAAGCCGTAATCCTAAACCCAGTTCTAGATGAGTTGATAACCCTGCATACCCTGGGGCTTCCCTTTGCCTCAGACTAATGGCAAACTTTTCTTCACTATATAGACAGAAGCAGTCTGCCTGATTGGTTAGGATATTGACTGCCTTAGTATTGGTATGTTTGTAAATGAAATATAAAATTAATCAGGCCTAATAAAATTCAAAACATGTGATAACATATGAGATTCCTTAAAACATATGGGATATTATACACAATAATAAATAAATACAGTTCAGGACCTTCCAAGTTTAAATAGCTATAAAAATTGCTCAACTGTTCAAAACTGGCTGGGGCACAACAAAGTTCCAACAGCTCTGACTGAACTCAACTATAGCGCAGTGGTGGTTGAAGTACACAAACCATGCACCTCAGTCAAAGTAGACATACCCAAGGTAAAATGTTACTCCTGTAAAAGTAGAAGTTCCTCTCTTTAGACCTCCATTTGAGTAAAAGTACTAAAGTATTTACCATCAAATGTACTTAAGTATGGAGAGTAAAAGTAACATGTTTTATTATGGCTCTAATGGCTTTGAGAATAATGTCTGAACACTAAGAAATATGAAATATAAAATTGGAGCCCTTTTAAGTTTGAATAAACAATTTGAGCTCCAGGTTACAAGGAAATTACTGAAAATGGCAGCACCTCCTAATCTGGGAAAAAGTATCTACCCGTTAACCAATCATGAGACAGATGAGAATCAGTTTAATCATGAGCAGTAGTTCAGCAAAACTAGCACTGGAGGTAGAGCATTCGTCACTGCATATGTTATAGAAGTCAACCCGAGATCATGCTGTTGGCTTTCACAAGCATGAATTAGGTCATTAGGTGTTTTGAAGCAGCACAGTTCCTAACTGTTTTGTGATCTGACCACTCACTCATGTCAGCAACTGCCTCAGGATTTACTGCCCACTGGTGCCAGTGGCTGTTGAGTACTGAAACTTCCTCTTGGTCTCTCCAGCGTCATGTGTCAGAGTGCAGATTTATGGATCTTTTTGTGAGTGTGGTGGGAAACTTGATGTATGACTTTGGGGTTATTCTTATCTTCTTCAAATGGCAAGGCTGTTCCTGAGCCCCATGGTCTCCTACTCGCCTCACTCTCTGGCTTCTTTTTTCTGTCTCTCTCTCTCTTTCTGTCTCTCAAACCGTCTCATTCTCTGCTGGAAGTGGTATCTGTGTCTTTCCTTCAGGCTCCCATGCCGTCTCTCTCCTTCTCACTTTCTCTCGCTGTCTGCACATCCTTTTGATACCCTGACACCATTCGGCTGCTTTTGGCCATTTTCAGACCCCCTAGACCGCGTGGCGATAGAAGCTCCAGGACTGATGCCTGGGGTGACTGGTGTCAAAGCGAAGTGCGGCTGGCTTGTCACCCCGTCATCCATCAACCCAAGGCTTGTAGATCAAAACACTCAAAAAGATTCAGTAGTGCAGGGTATAGTAGTAAAGGCAAGTAATAATGAGAAGATCTGAAGTGATAAGAAAGCCAAGTGTTGGTTTCCGAGTTTCTTGTTTTTATGAGAAAAAAGAATGGTGAAGTTGAAAAGATGAAAAGTTATTCAGACTATGACGATACCGTGTTTACACAGTACACTACAAAATGGGATGCTTAACTGATTTGTATATAAACAACATCACTATGTCTGTTTAGTGACTCCATAAGGACAATATATGTACATGACTGAATGAAGGAAACATAACTATTTGAGCTAGGTCTTCAGTTCAGGCCAGGATAAAGACCAAAGCCATAGCGAATCACTGCTACAGCAATGCTAATTTCTGCTAGCTTCTCAATAGAATTCTAGTAGTAAAATAGCTCTAAGCTGACAGCTGCTAATATTAGCAAATTTGATTAAAATTTAAAGTTTGATCAAACAAATGATCATTTTTTTCAGTTTTACAGTGTTATTCAGAGTCTTGTCACAGAACTACCACTGTTTCCTAGCTTTAACAGCAGACTGAAACCTCATATTCACAGTCAGTGTCATACAGTATATAAAACTTCTACCAGAACTAGATTGACGTTTAGCTCATACAATTGATCCCTCATTGTAAACCAAAACATGTTTTGCTGATTCCACTGTCACTTTTTAATTACATTAGTGGTTAATCTGATGCTTTAGAGCTTGAATATAAATACATATGAATATGAAACAATATGATGGCAGATAAATACACTCTATAGTGCTCAAAGTACAAACAACTTTTGTTGTCTAGATAAGAATATTCCAGTTTGTGCTGTATAAGTGGTTAATGTGTACAAAAATATTTATTTGAAAAATCATTTGAACTTTTGAACAGTTTGATCGAAATGCATTCAGGATAGGTTGCATTGAATGCACGTGAAATGATGACTACTGTATGCACATGTCCATGTGTGGCATACCTAACATGGCCCTGAGTGCTATGATGAGTATAAATGGAAAGAGTAATGGGGGGAGCTATCACCCGCCTCGTCACTCTGAGCGGATAAACTTAGCACTGTACTTAAACAGGCACTCTTGCTTACCCTTGCATCATGCTACAGGCAGTGACCTCCTCAGTTAGTGCCTACTGTGGGCTAAGAGGTCACTCTTAGTGGAGGATCTGTAGATTTCTGCCACCAAAGGTTTCTAGAAGGGTCAGTGTAGACTGATCATCATGATGATGGCTTGAATATCAAGGCTCTCTTGTTATGCAAAATGCTGACCTTTGTCATTAGCATTGTGGAAATCCCTCTTAACCCTCTACGTATTTCACTGTACTTCTGATATACTCTACCTGTTTGAGACAATTTCACTGTATTGTATGAAGCTCAGTGCTCTGTAACAAGGCTGTATTAATATAGGCTGTACTATTACACATGTACCTTAAAGGTTTATGATGACTCCATTATGCCCTCAATCCCAAGTGTCCACACGAAGCCATCCAGAGAATCTTGGCAAATTTCCTTTAGAGGACAATTAATTATGGCAGAGCTAAATTAGCACAGAGCAGGCCATGCTAACGTCACAGCCCAGCACATGTGGTCAAATACTATCCAGGTTATTTAAGGATGGCTGCACCATGGGCACATCTGGAAACAGGCCAAACCTATCCTTGGCCTTGGAAAAAGACTATGGCCTTACCTCTGTTTATGTAGGCTATTAGCATGCTAAAAGATTAGCATAAATCATGGAGGTTAATTTATTAAGCAGTTCACCACAGTTGCAATTTTGGGTATACTATCAATAAAGCATTTCATCCAGGGAGAATTATTATTGTCAGTTTGGTGCGTCAAGGTAATATGACCTACTGTAGCTGTCAAGCAGTCTAAATGTTAGTTGTAAAGACAGCAGTAAAGTTGTCCCTTCTATTCCTGTAGGTTTTTTATGAAAGGCCAGCATGGCCTGGGTCATCGGGAATGTGGCCGTTACTTAGCCTTGCATTCTTTCTGTACATTATTGCACTCATAAATACCTCAGGAGACTCAGGAACCTCCTTAAACTCTTGGACGCATTCACCGAGGCTACCAGTGTTCTCCTGAGTTACTGACGCCTTGTTGAGAAGGTGGCTTTATTGCTCCTTTTACTCACTAACGCCTTCATATTTTAGATACGGCAGCCCCCAGTGTGACAGGGCTTCACGATCTCATTCTTGTTAGTCATGGTACATAAAGAAAAACACAAAATGTTAAAGCCACCATTGGAGCCTTGTTTATCCCACATACAAATCTCCATGTAATGATTTGAAAGAACCCTATGACAGTGGGTTTCAGCCCACCCAGACAGTGCCTGCTGTCCTCCTCAGTTGTTGCCTCTGTGCAGAAACAAAAGCTGACAAAGGGAGAGAGAAAGGGAGGGGAGAGGATGCGAGAGAGGTTACAGCTGTCAGTCTCTACGCCTTGGAATCCACAAACCAGCGGAAGTGTGTGCAGTGTGAGAAAAAAAGGAGAAGAAAGGGTAGACTCTGCCAAATGTGGGCTTGAAGTGCCCAGTCGGAGGAGAGAGGTGACCTCCATGGCCCGGGCCTACAAGCTACAGTCAAACAGCACCTGTCATTCATAGGGGCTGCAAAGCAGCACCACAAAGTCACTGTCAGCTCTTACAGCTAAGACCACACTGGCACTGATGCACACACTGTTGAAAAGTTGCTGGTATCGGATGCTATGTTCTCAAACCTTTTCATCATAATTTAGAGATTGAGATGTAAACAAAGTCATTCTGAGTGATCTGATGTGAAATTCGCTGTAGAGAAATTTAACATTCAAATACTGTATCACTATATGTAATATACTATATAAACTTCATATACTATAAATGAATTTCTTTACAGCAGTGGTGATGGGAACCAGGGGTTGCAATGTCTGCAATACAAATAAATCAATTATAGTCAGTAATCAGTAGAATCATTTGTTAATTTGTTAAAAATGTAATATATGCAGCCTGATTAATTAAAGCTCGCTGTCAATTTGTTATAATTTAGTTAATTTACTTATATGGTATTATGTAATATATTATATATTTTTTTAATATTGTATAATGGAACATTTCATCTCATTAAAATATGGACAGCCAGTGATTAATTAAAGCAGGAATCATAAAAAAAAAAATTTGGTTATATATATAATATTATATATTTTAGGACAGAGCAGGAATATATAATATCATTAATTAATTATGTATAATGGAACATTATATATCTCATTAAAATATGTGTATACATTTGATCATATAGTGAATTTCCTTTCATATCATTAAATAGAACATTTGATCATCAGTGAGAAAAGATGCGTCTTACTCAAAGCTTGCATATTTTTTTGGTTTAACTAAAATACAGTCCGCAGACTACGGTATGTGTTTGTATACCATGGCTGAGGATAGCAGGGTGTGTGTGTTTTTTCAACAGCTCTTATTTTTAAATCCACATTAGTAATCCAACCCTGTTTTTTAACACCTCATGGATCAGGTGCTGAATGCTTAAATATAGGCCAGATATTAACATCATTCAAATCATCCTTGTAACTCTTTTAGTCTTGATTTATAAGCCTCTGGCAGATGTCATATAACTTTCCGTGTATGACAAACTGATGGTTTGGCACAATAGTAACTTTTCTCCTTTTATCTCCTTTACTGTTTGATCCTATGGATTTATGTGATCCTACAGTTAGTTATCCTAGAGTTGGTCTTATGTAGAAGTGGATCTATCTTCTATAATCTTGCAGACAAACTGGCGTTATCCAAGGCCAGAGGAATGCAACAGTGCCAGTGAGGCTGACCGCCGGATGCTAGACTGAAAGAGAGCTTTTTGTCCGAGCGCCGTTCACTTGATAATCCTCTGGTACATACTCACTAAGCTCAATATCAATTCATACTCAAACTGGGCAGGCTGCCCACAAGAGGCTTTCTTCTGTAGAAGAAACTACTTTGCTGTACATTGCCCTTATTGTATGTTCAGCTGTTAGAGCCAGTTTCACCTTTTCTGTTAGATAGTGCTATTGCGTACAATATAGAGCCACAGGAGACCCGACACATGCGTTCTGAGATTTTTTCATGTAATGGCAATAGAAGAAAGATGAAAGTTTTCTTTTGGGACTATTTGCCTTGTAACTCCCTGTGTGCACCCCTGCCAGTATAGTGTTTAAAAGGTCAAAGATTAAATAGTGTCAACACTGTTTATTAAATATATATCAAAAAGTAATATAAAAGCAATTTGTATACACTCTATATGTGAACATTTCATGTTATCATTTTCTGTGTAGGGGCTTTAGGACCAATTAATCTCTTTATACGTGTGATTCCTATCACCAACACCGTAAACAATTCAAATTTTGTAAGCACATCACATCACATCATTAAACTAGATGTTTTGAAAAATCGGTGAATTTCCAATGTGTATGTATGTTTAGTGCTAGGGATGTCAACAAATTATTTAGAGGTGATTTAATGTAAAAAAAAAATTAAAAAAATATATATATATATACTGTATATGTATATTGTAGAGAAACATTTTTGCTTGTAGGAATCAGGGATTGTGATGTTTACAGTGGAAATGTAGCCAACATGACTAGCAAACCAACACATTCCATATTCATAAGGTTGATAATGGTTAACTATTGGCAAATTGGAAAAAAAATGTTATTCATAATCCCTTGTATATAGGTTTCAGCTCTGTATATATTAAAACTTATTCTAAACGTATAAAACTTAGAACGGAAATCTGCATTATATAGTTTATATAATTACTACATAATAGTTCTGTAATAATATTAAACAATAATAAATCTTTGATTTTATGTCGCTGTAGTTGAATTCTGCAATATTACACTTAATGTTGCTTGGTACTTTGAATGGTTACTACATGATTGATTTGCAATGTTAAGATTAATAGGTGCTAAGAGATTAACAGATTTCACTCTCATGTCTCATGTATCTTAGGACTTCAGTGTTCCACCTTGTTTTAGGGAGAAACTTGCATGATAATTGCAATAGAGCAGTAAACCAGCCTGCTGGCATGCAGAACAGGCAGAGATGTAAATGATAGATGTTTCCTATATTTTTAGCTTGAGCTGTCAGATACCTGAGCTGTCTCAAGGATAAGGCTCTCGCGTTCCATACTGAGAAGCTTCCTAACCATTGGATGGGGGGAGGTGGGAAGTTGACAGATAGATGGGGAACGCCGTCTGCCATTGAAACGCATGTTGTGGGAAATCCACTTCTGCATATGATGGCGAGCTTGCGTTTAGCTTTCAGCCATGGCAAATGCCAATAGGACTTGTTTTGTCTTTGTAAATCCTTTTCCCGCTGTGTTTTGATAGAGGCATCAGGAAGTTGGCCCCATCCTATTCTTCTCTTCTATATCCATGCTCTTCTTTCTTCAAACTCACATAGCTGAACACCCTAAGTTATGGCAGCTGAGAAGGCAAAGGTGAACGGGATGCAGGTGGATTGTCTCCATTGTATGTAGATGTGTCCTATGTTAGGTGATAGGTACCCACTGTTTATTTGCCTGCCTCCATTGCCTGCACATCTCCTTAAAGGTATATAGAATGTAAGGAACCAGTGTTCGGACAACAAGGTACAGCAGCTTGTGCAGTATGGCTAAAGGTGTAAGCTTGATATGGAAAAGTCAGGAAATCAGCCAGACTGTCTTGCTTATATTGCCTAAAGTTTAGGGACACATTCCTTCTTTTGAAATTGTAATTTCTTTCAATACTACTATTCAGTTAAAAGGAAAGTATGAGTATGCAGTGTTTAAGCCCTTACTACATGTTCTTCAAAGAGTCTTCCATAGTATGCAGTGGGTAACGTTCAAAGTTCAATGTGTAAATAGGTCAACAGGTTAACAATCTTCTTTAAGTATTAGGTCTTTGCTTTAGTTAACATGATGTTAAGTTCCAAGACGTTTTAACTACATACGAACAGCTCAGGATATTCATTGGCCAATTGTGTGGTACAGTCTTCAAAGAGTGCAACCAAATTACACTGAAACTAATAAAAAAACACTAGCAAAATATCTCATAAGTAAACAATTAGATGGAACGACAAGGTAAAAAGGCACAAACAAACACACTATAGTTCATTGTGATGTTGAATAAGTAAACAGGAAAGTAAATCAGACATTTCTATTTTGTTAATTGTTCTTGAAATGCTATTAACTTAATTATTATGTAATCCCAAACCTCTTTACCTCATTGATACCTAGAACTTGAACCACTTTCTATTCCCTAAAAAGGCTTCAGTGGATGGTTCTTTGAAAAAAAAAAGAAAAATTAGTTCACCTATGTGTGTTCAAGTTTCTACTTTTCTGAGGTTCTACAGAACATGCTAGGACATTTCTAAGTTGTAGAATCTCTACATTATCTGAAGTTTATCTTTTCTAAAAAGACTACATTCACAAATCTCTATCAAACTCGGCTCTTTTAGGGATCCAAAAGTGGTACTCCGATATCATTGCTTAAAGAATTCTTTGTGGTAATTTCTTTTAGAAGTATTGTAGTAAGTGGGTAAAATAAACTGGCTTTGGCGTTATTTCCATGGTAATGGTCACCGATGTTTACACGTAATATTACATTAGTCTTAGGCTTTCATATGTTAATACAAACGGAAATAGATCTGCTTGATATCTTTAAACTGTTGAACAATGCTAACTGTGATTATTGCTGAGTCGGAAACCGAAGTCAGCTGTCTCAAAGCCTTGCTGCCTATGCTGTCTCATAAGACCAGTGTTTCATTACTGATGATTTCTGATGTTCTTCCCTAACCACTTCCCTGAGGCAGCACAGGATACATCTACACTGCCTTCTTGAAATGGCTGAATGGGAAAACCTCAGCAGGCAGCATTCTACGCTAGCACTAGTTTCTAATCTGATTGGTTGCTTCCTGCCTCAGACTGCTCTATGAGTAGGCAGCATCTATTACGTTAAGACACAACCTATAGCTCGGTTTGCCAGGGTCCTCAGTCTGTCACTGCTGAAAATCCAAGGGCAGATAAGTCCTCTGGCTATGTTCTGCAGTGAGTCCTGAGATAATCCTGTTTCAAGCCTCAGGACAGCCAGTGTCAGGGGGAGGAATGACCCTAAAAAGGATGATGATTTTCTTCTTTTTAGGGATAATAGGAATCATGAGGTAGCACAGCTTAAAGGTGGAATGGGATAAAGGATTGGTTCAAAGTCATTAAAGATCATATGTCTACTTTGGTCTGTTTGGAAATTGGATCATGCCTCAGCTGCAAGCTTTATAAGCCATGTTTGCTTCAGGATCCTAAACGATTAGGTTCTGTATAGGACCTAAATCGTTTAGGATCCTGAAGCAAACATGGCTTATAAAGCTTGCAGCTGAGGCATATATTTATATATATATATATATATATGTGTATGTAATATATATATATATATGTATATATATATATATATATATATATATGTGTGTGGATGATTAAATGGATGATCTAATTTAACTAAATGGGTATATATATATCGACTAAATGGATGGTTGTAACAAAGCTATGGTGGAGAGTGAAAGCCCCAGAATAGAGGCCACTCTAACCCATGGTCTCCTGCTGCTGCTTCTGTCACGGTTGAGGATCACAGTAGTAACTGAACCCTCTCCCTGTGTCGTTCTGCCCTGTCACCCCATCACTCCCACCCTCTGGACCTGTGGCACCAACCTGACACCTGGCTAGACATACTCCGCCTTCACACACAGAATGAGCAGAAAACTGAAAGACACTCATTGCCCTCCACAGTATGAGGCCCTATCTAGCCGTTAAAGGCAAAGGAACCCTAGCAAATAACCTGCCACCCTCCAAGACTTGACCTCCTGAGCTGAATGTGTGGCTTTCACACATTAAGCCTAACTCCGTAACGGGAGCAGCACGACCAGAGTTTGATTCGTTGAACTTATTGAGGTAATGAGCGTGAAGGTTTTGGCGTGAAGAGAGGGAAGGATCAAAAGCAGAGGTGAAATGTCCCAGCAAGGTTCAATAATTCAAAATCTAGATATATTATTCCTTTTTTTTTTCAAAAACATGATTAAAAATTATGAAACTTTTAAAGGTAGAAAAGTAACTGAGCTAACTTGCAATGGGATTTTACTAATCAACAAATAATAAGTAAATAAAACGGCAAACTTTTGTTTATTTTTATTCTACTGTTAATAATACATAATATTAATACTTAATATGAAAAAGTTTAATAAAACCTTAAGTTAAACCGGTTACTTACTTTCTTAGGCTTTAATAGCTGCAAATTGATTAACAGAAGGGTGATCTATAGTTTACTCCATGCTGACAGTTAACAGAAGGGCTAGATCTGAACTCCATGCTGACTTAGTATTTGAAATTTAACTACCTCAATATATTAAGGCAAGGTGACCTTTTCAAGTGAAAACAATCAAAACCAGAGCATACATATTAAATGGAATTATGTAATTAAATGGTTAGTTACATAGTTAGCTCTAACAAATTACATTTGCATTTTATTTATTTTCTAAATTAACTCATTTGCCTCTACACCAATATTTTATGATGTCAAATAATAACAAAAACAAAGCACAAGATGTCTTTGTCCCAATATTATCGTATCTTAGTCATTTTTATCAGGTGCCATAAAACAGAACAGCAATTAATAACTATTTTTTGCTTACTTTTGTGTGTCATGATGGTTCCTTTGCTTTTCATTGGAACTGTAGTCCATTTTCTGAGCTCTAGTTGGTACATGGCTTTTAGAGACAGAAGCAAAGAGCTGTGAGACTGCTTTTCTTGAGAAGTAAAAAGTGAAGAACATCCATTAAAGTTTGTGAGAAGTAATCAACTGTCTGTAATTGATTATATTGAGTAACTGACTTAACACTACTGACACAACCTCTGAATATGGCCAAAAGATTTCCAATCTATTTCCTAACTGATGTCTTACCATATACACAGGGGGCAACAAGCTGAAGCCACAACCGTTCCGCTTGAACTGGGCCTGGATCTCTCTGGAGAAGGAATACTACCTGGTGGATGAGGACGCAAAGTTCCTGGAGGTGACACTCAAGCGCAGAGGCTACCTAGGGGAAACATCTTTCATCAGTAAGCATCGACCAAAAATGAATTGTAGTGTTTTTGCTTGAATTTTTATAATATATAATTTCCATATGATAAAGAACCAGCTATGCTGTTCACATAAAGCAAGCAGTTACTTATTCCCATGCCAAATATGGCATAAACGCTGGCAAAGAGGCCTAAAACCTTTCACTGAAGAGATGTCCTTGCCCGTTTAATAGTCTTGGCCCTTGGCATGTGTAGAGTTCTTAGAGAAACTAAGACACTAACAGTCTATAAACTGCTGTTAAGCAGGTCTGCATTTTTCAGGCAGTCTATGAGAAACACTTCTGGAGTCATTTCTGTGTATGTTTGGGTCTTATAGGTTGTCTCCTGTAAAGCTGGTATTTTTATAGCCTTGTAACCTTGAGTCATTGAGTCCTAAATTCAACTCCAGCTTTTATGACACAGCAGGCATGAAATTCTTCTTTGGCAAGAAACCCAAAACACACCAGTGCAAATCTACCCTGATGAAAACCAACCAATCACAACATCGTTCTAGCACATCATATTATAGTGACCTGCCTTTAGACACATAAATACCGTTACACTATTAACAGCTGATATAGAACAGTAATAGAAGTCATTTGGTTTAAAGTCGAATACCACTTGGTATAATTGCTGTTTTATACCTACTTCATTATATATGACATTTAGATATATTTAAAAACACTTCTTCTCAAAGAGTAAAGGAAAATGAGCCGTAAGTAGCTTTCCATTAATTGTACAACATCTTTCAATTATTAGCACTAGCCAAAGAGTAAAGTCGCATGTGTAGACTGTTGAAAATGTCGACTTTGCTAGCCATGTTCATCTCTCCGAGTGTGTTGGAGAAGTGGTTCTGACTTTGCTAGCCTTGTTTCTCCACCCGTACTGGGGAAGGGGTTGTGATTGTGTTTGTGTGTGTTTATAAACAGGCTATAATTGCACAGTGTATTTCTGGCTGAAAGGAATCTGCTAAGGCACAATGTTTAAAGTGACCGGCGGCTTTGTGTCTCTGTGTGAGCAGTGCCACTTTCATAGCCAGCTGGAGTTGCATGATTGTTAGCATGTGTACACGCAGATTATGTAAAACGGCATCAGCTGGTATTGGTATGTTGGTATCGGTGGGCTTTCATCAGTACCAGAATGAGTAAATGTGTCAGTGTCACCCTGATACCTGATACCGGTGTCGATATCGGTGCGTCTCTAATTAACCCAGTGTAGCATAAAGCTGCAGTCGTATTCTGCAAATTTAACTGCTTTATCTGTTGCATGTGATTTCTCCCAGGCATTGCCACAAAGGATGGCACTGCTGAGAAGGACAAGGACTTCCGTGGAAAAGCCCAGAAACAGGTCCAGTTTAACCCAGGCCAGACAACGGCCACCTGGAGGGTCAAGATTTACACTGACCAGGAGTTTGAAACCTCAGAAACATTTGAGATTCAGCTGTCTGAACCAGTGATGGCAGTCCTTGAGTACCCAGATAAAGCCACTGTGGAGATTGTGGACCCTGGCGATGGTGAGGATGAATACCCCAGAGGTTATTTAGTCTTGATGGGGAAGATGTGATCTGTGCTAATGTGTTTATTTATTTTATTTTTTGCAGAGTCTACTGTATTCTTCCCTCAAGCTGAGTATCTGATAGAGGAGGACATTGGTGAGCTGCTGGTTCCTGTGCGCAGGTCTGGAGATGTAAGCCAGGAGCTGATGGTCATTTGTTACACACAGCAAGGTCAGTCCTAACGCCACCGTTGTACCTCTCTTAACCTTCTTCTCAACATTTTAACCGTAAGTGTCAGAGGTTTCAGAGGTTAGAGGTACTATTTATGACTCCTTTTGTTCAGGAACTGCCACCGGCACCATCCCCAGCACGGTGCTCTCCTACTCAGACTACATCACCCGGCCTGAGGACCACACCAGTGTCCTGCGCTTTGACAAGGATGAGCGGGAGAAGCCATGTAGGATCATCATCATTGATGACTCGCTGTATGAAGAAGAGGAGAGCTTTAATGTGTCACTAAGCATGCCCATGGGTGGCCAGGTGGGGGCCCACTTCCCCAGCACTAAGGTGGTGATCCTGGCAGACAGCGATGACGGTGAGTCATACATATGGGTGGATATATGGGAATATACAGGGGTTGGACAATGAAACTGAAACACCTGTCATTTTAGTGTGGGAGGTCTCATGGCTAAATTGGACCAGCCTGGTGGCCAATCTTCATTAATTGCACATTGCACCAGTAAGAGCAGAGTGTGAAGGTTCAGTTAGCAGGTAAGAGCACAGTTCTGCTCAAAATATTGCAATGCACACAACATTATGCGTGACATACCAGAGTTCAAAAGAGGACAAACAGTTGGTGCACGTCTTGCTGGCGCATCTGTGACCAAGACAGCAAGTCTTTGTGATGTATCAAGAGCCACGGTATCCAGGGTAATGTCAGCATACCACCAAGAAGGACGAACCTCCACCAGCATCACGTAGTGACCTGGCCACTATCCTGCAAGAAGAATGGCTTAAAGTCCCTCTGACCACTGTGCAGGACTTGTATATGTCATTCCCAAGACCAACTGAAGCTGTATTGGCTGCAAAAGGAGGCCCTACACCATACTAATAAATGATTGTGGTCTAAAACCAGGTGTTTCAGTTTCATTGTCCAACCCCTGTATCTGCCAGTGATAATTTAAGTTTAGACTGTTATAATAAACTGGATAAAGTATGAAGTGTTTTACCAAACTAAAAGTCTCAGACTGTTGTCAAATGTAGAATTTCTAAAGAATTATGTACAATATTTAAATATTATGTAGTAATGTGTCTTGCATTTCTAGGTAAAGAGTTTCTCCAGTCACATTTATGAATTCAGTGTCAAAGTGAAGTTTGAGATGAATTCACTAAAGGCTCATATAGAATAATCACGAGCGCAGAGATATACTCCCCTATTTGTTACTGCATCATTACAGTGTATTAAGTTATGAAAGCCTGTTTTAGAAAAAAGGGCCCTTTCATTATTTTCACCTGGACCAGCGGAGGACATTTGACATGTATTTTTGAGGCAGAAAAAAAGAACTTGTGATCCTTGATTACTGATATTACGTTTGAATGAAAGCTTTTATTTCTGCAGCTGAACTATAGACAGAAAAAAGAGACACGAGCCTTTGATGTAAGATCAGAGTCGCTCAGGATGTGGCTGCTTTCCACTCTTCTAGTCATTTAATAATGTGGAGTCTAGAACGGTAACAGGAGACATCAGATTGACTCAGTTCAAGTCAGTATTTAACAGGGAGAAGCTCAACCCAAAAGCACACCCATATCTGGTGTCACTGGGAGCATCTCTTTAGCAGTGCTTCTGTTCTTCTCTCCTACTCTTCTTCGGTCATAGAGCCTTTGAAAGGAGTTCCATATAGCAACAAAACATTTTCATCTATTGTTACAAACTTGACAACTATGACAGGGGGCTATATGAGAGCCATTTCCAAAAGAGAGAGAGAGAGAAAGAGAGAGAGAGAGAGAGAGAGAGAGAGAGAGAGAGAGATGTACTGTTCTGTTAGATAGTAAGGTGCTAAGGCTGTAAACTTAGGTGAATCATGTTTTAGTTGGAGCAGGTTGCTGTATGTTCCGTAATAATATCAGCATGTGACCAGATTATGCTGATTGATAGAGAACACTGTGACCAGTCACCAAGCACTTATCAATACTATAATTTTTTTTTCATCCTGTACAAGTTGCGCCAGCTTCTTTATGCTCTTACACCTTCGTGTGAATATTGTCACCAACTGGTATGCATCCGTCTCTTTGATGCCTGTTTGTGCCACATTCTTTTTGGGTCACCTTTACAAGTCCCTTCATGAGCCAGCGTCTCCATTTGTTTTGTTGGTTCTTCATGTTTCTGCCTGGTTGCTCTCTCGTTTTTGTTCGTTTGTCCACCGTTTGTCCTTCAGGGTTTAAAAGCACTGAATGCTTTCAGCGTATGCTAGTTCTTCCTCTGTCACCATGTTAAAGCCATCTTTGGAACTCTGGTAACATGATAGCCTAAAACAAGGGTATGGAGAACAATACAGTCCAAGAGGACCCTATAACAGCCCACAAACCTCTGCAAGGCCAGATCAAAGTGCTTAGTGGAGATCATGTCCATACAAGTAGAGACTGAGACTAGTAATAGTCTTTTTGTGTGTGTTGGCTAAAAGCTCTAGGGCTGGGCCAAGCAAATAGATGGCAGTATGTACCTTACAGGCTTGTTTTCTCAAAGCTAGATTTGGTACCTTATTGCAGGTGTTGTCCAGTTTGGGGAGATTTGGAACATTTATGCATTAACTCCCAACACATCTGATCCAACCAATCAGATCATTAATAGTCTATCATTGAGGTAAGGTCGTTAGAGAACTCAAATCACTATTATCTCCAGGGCAGTAGGTCTCCAGGACCAGTGTTTAGAAACCATGGTCCCTGTATGTTTATATATGGAGAAACCATTATGACACCTACATTGCTATAGAATGCATGTAAAGAATAATATGTATTGAATAAAACACAGTTTTTTTTTAAATTCTTCTCTTTTTAAACAGAACAAAGCATCACGTCTGAGCAAATAGGATCAAATCTGATTCATTTGGTTAGCCCCACAAAATAATGCAATACAAAAACTTGACCCTGCACGGTTAAGAAGCCCAGCTACTATTTTTAGTGACAACAATGAAGTGAAAACATATCTGGCCACCTACTTTTCTGAACCTACAAGTAGCATTTACATTTAGAGTTGTGGCTTTCCAGCATCCTGAGCCTTTGCTGATGTTCCTCTGCTGTTTAGTCATGATTAAAAGCCACATCCCTCCTACTTTCAGAGGTGGTCCCTCCTCTCTGCTTTTGAATATCCTTCCACTGAAAGACAAATGCGAGCGAACCCGAGCCAAAGAGAGATTTATGGCTATATAATGTATGTACCTTTCTGCACACTACATGTCTAATGTGACAGAGGAGAATTCGCATACACAATGTGAACCACAACTCTGGCCAGACTTCTTGGTGGGTCTAAGACCTCAGCGTGTGTGTGGTAAGGCTAGGATGGGGGTGTGGGAAGTTTGATTGGGCAGACCGGTGGTTTGGACGCAAGCCAATGCTGGATCTTATTGTTACGTCTGTACAGACTGTCTTCTATAGGACGTCTGTGGGAGCAGTGTGTTACCCTCAGTCTGAACCACTTTTTACCACCAACCCCACCCTCCCCCTCCATTCCACTTTTCCCCTCCTTTGCTGTACTTACACACACACATGCTATAGAGTATCTTGGCCAGCTTTATCAGTCCGGGTTGTTCGGTGTGTCGGTTGGGGCAGGATGTAGGCACTGACAGTAGTTTCCTGTGCTGTTAAAGGGTGATGACACAGGGAGTCTGTCAGAGGCACTAATGGGTCCGACATGGGCCCGACTCACCTGGACATTCCTACTGACTGATGGGACAGGATGGTAAACTGCCCTCAGTGAAAAGGCTGCTTTTCCAGCAGCTTAACTGCATAGAAAAGACATAAGAAGAGGGTGTTTTAATGCCTATGGCTCATGCTTGTGACCAAATCACCTATAGCAATCGTATATAACAGTTCTGTAAAGTAAAGAAACAGTAAAGCGGCCTAAAAACATTGTTATAAAGTAAAGTAATTAGAAGCTGCGCTTTGCCGTGATCACAGGTAAGAGGTGTTGTACAACCTGCTTACTCTGGGCCTTCAGTGGCTTACTGCTTTCATAAAATGACAATTTATTCTGATAAAATACAAAAATGTTCTGTTTCATGTATTATTATAAAGTAATCTTTAGAGTAGGCCTAGCCACCATGGGGTGCTGATCAAATATAAAACATTTCAGTCAATGTACTGCAGTCCTTTCATTTACTTCTTTAATATAATAATAAACATAGCATCATTAATGCAGAAACTTTTACCATTTTATCAAATTAATGTTGCAGTAATTAAGTTAATTTCTACTAGTGCCTCTATGGGATATCACCGCTGTCCAAGGAAAAACATGCATCTCCAAAATGGTAACTTTACAGGAGAGGGCAAAAGCTAATATAACTTTAATGTACATCAGTGGAATGACCTGGTTTATTCATCATGAAATTTGCACACAATGTAAACGCTGCTGTGTTCAAATGATACATAAAAGTAAAAATCAGAACTGGATATAAATGGTTTTATTCAGACAGCATTGTGTCTAGCGGTGCCACACATTTGTTTTCATACATTGGTTTAATACTGCTTATGGCACATCAAAAACATGAGGATTTGAGGCTCGCATATTAGCTTAAACCATCAGAGACCATCCTAAGTCAGTATGGAATGCATGCTGGTCTGTGGTGTTTTTTTCCAGCAGGGACAATTTATTAATTATCCCATTAACATACAATAAAATACAATATAGACACGATTCACACACTGATGTCTGATCCCATCTATGAGTGGGCTCAGTGGCCAATGCAAGCAACAGCACAGTAATACACAATGCTGTTGTTTTCATCATAGACACGTGCACAAGGTATATTTTACTGATATTTTAGACCATGTGACCAGAATTTACCAATCATTATGATGAGTTCTAGTGCTAGAATATTTTTGTGCAACAATGATTGTCTTGCTAAAGCACTTTCATCAAGCTAATTAATAATATCATTGTCTGAAATTCAGGAAGCAAGAAAAATAATGTAAATAAAGTAACAAAATAGCTTGAATGATGAATTGTATGGTAAACTAGGAAATGTAATGTTAGATTTTGAAAGCTTGAGTGAGTACAATATTATGCAAATTAAGCTTTATAAAGTTCTTATTCTGTGTTGCACAGGCTTTTACGTTGTACACTGCCTAACAACTGCCACATATCACTGAAGAGGATGCCCCAATAACTGAACTGATCTTCATACTTTACAGAGCCGTCACTGTATTTCGGAGAGACGGAGTACACGGTGGATGAGAGTGCGGGTTATGTGGAGGTGAGAGTGTGGCGGACAGGCACTGACCTCTCCAAAACTGCCACTGTGACAGTGCGCTCGCGGAAGAGTGAGCCTGTCTCAGCAGAAGGTAAAAACTCTATTAGTGCAGAAGGGACGATTTGTGAAATGATAAAGTTTGAAAATGAAAGTGTGAACATCATGTACATGATCTGAGGGAGCAGAGAGCATCTTAATCGGTTTTATCTCTGACTGTCTACAGCGGGTCTGGATTACGTGGGCATCAGTCGTAACTTGGACTTTGCGCCTGGCGTCACCATGCAGACGTTCCGTGTGACCATCCTGGATGACCTGGGCCGTCCAGAGCTGGAAGGGCCTGAGAACTTTGAGCTGGTGCTGCGCATGCCTATGAATGCGGTGCTGGGAGAGCCCAGCAAAACTGTGATCACCATCAACGACACCGTTACTGACCGTGAGTTCATCAGCCTCATCACACACACAGTCTTTTTCACAAAACTTATCAATGCTGCAGTAAAGTTGATTAAAGAGCAAACCCGGATCAACCCAACCAAAGATGTGGTCAGTTCTTTTTTATAATATCACAGAATGTTACAAGGCCTATGGAAAAATCACGCCAGCAGCATAGCAACCTAAGATGACACATATTAATGAGAGCAAAGATTAATATCAGCCCAACAGTAAATCTAGCATGAGTCCACTCTTGAAAGGCTACATATTTAGCCCTATGAAGATGACCTAAACTAACATAACGCAGCTGAAATGCACATTAGGTTTTTTAAACCAACAAACTCCCACAGTTTGCAGGTCACTGCCAACAAGGATGATGTAGCTTTTTTCTTTTTAACTCATTTCATTTTATTTGGAATGGGCATCCTCTATTGGGAGTATCAGGGCTTGTTTTACAGGCACATTTATTGTATATCTGGAGCTTCAAAGCACATTTAAAAGAACGCTGGCTCTCTACTCAAAACTCAGGAAAGATGTGCAGAGCATTGGGATTATGATTAACCATAACACAGTGATAAATTAACTCAGTTTGTTTCTAGCAAAGCTCCGACCGCAGTTCAAAACAACTTCTTAGATTCTTACATAATTGCTCTCAGGGGTTCTGTTGGTGATTCAGGCCCCAAACAACACATCCATTAAACCCATAAGATGATTAGGGCCTGTTAAGAAGTAAACATCTGAAAATGTTGCGAAAATTCTGCGAATTGCATGCCATATCATCATCACAACTGCCTCCAGTCAGTGGTCACCTGTTTAATAATTTCAAATACACTTGCTTATGGAGCTTCTGACAGCACATGAGATACAAGTGTCAAGTAAAATTAGACACCAAACATGTCTAGGTTAATCATTTGGGGGGAAAAGATGCCTGTTTTTTATGCTTGCTAGCTTTAACTGACTTTAATTAAGAGCTTAATTGGTTTAAGAAGTGAGAAATTGGTTTATGCTTGCAGTGGCCTGTTGTGCAAGTGTTTTGCTATTCATTAAACAGGAAATGAGTGATGTCTTATATCAGCACTGCACTTACTTCATGTTTCTATATTCACAGTTCCAAAAGTGCAGTTCAGGGAGGCGGAGTATAAGGTGGATGAGGCTGATGGACAGGTGAAGGCCATGGTGTACCGCAGTGGTGACATCAGCCAGAAATCTACTGTTCGCTGTTATACTCGCCAAGGCTCTGCCCAGGTCATGATGGACTACAATGAGCGGCCCAATACTGATGCCTCCATCATCACCTTCCTGCCAGGTCAGTGAGTCTCTTTGCCAGGTTTCAATGATCATTCATGCACCCACTCATTCCTTTTATTTAACCTCGCCGGACATAAAAATAGTCACCTTGAGTGTTTAAGCCTCCTGCAGTAGGTACTGTACAAGAATAATGGGGCTACAAATACCTGTGGGGTGTGACGGATTTATAGTGCAGTGCAGTGAATGTCTCATTCCATGTGTGAAAAAATTGCTCCAGTGCCGATGTTAATTATTGGCTGGAAGAAGTGATTGCATTTGGGCATGGCGAAGGCCACTGTGTGAAGTCAGCAGCTGAATTAGCAGGGAAGTGGACAGTGATACAGGTTTACCAGTAGTAACAATAATCCCAGTCTACAGGAAATTTTCCTCAGATTTGTGCCAAGGATGGCATCAACCAAATCTGGCCTAGCTGCACAATTCTGATGCAAAAGTGGCTCAACATTGACATTGCAGCTTTCCATGCCAAATCCAATTCGTGCTTATTGAGGTACTGTATTATATGCTATTAGGTATGTTTCAGTCACAGGTAGCTATTTTTTGTGTGGTGAGCTCATTTGTCCAAAACTAAGAATAATATTAGTAATTAAATATTAATTTTATCTCTGTAATAAAATAAACTGTAGTCAAACATTTATAAGAGAAAAGTGTCTAACTTTACATGCAACTTTAAATATTCTTGCAAAAATATTTCACATATTTTCTTTGTGTTTGTTCACAGGTGAAAACGAGAAGCCATGCGTGGTCACCTTGGTGGATGACTCTGTTCATGAGGAGGATGAGGAGTTCCGACTGGTTTTGGGAACGCCCAAGAGCAAATCTCCATATGGTGCTGCATTGGGGGAGCAGAAGGAAGCTCTGGTCACTATCACTGACAAAAAAGACAGTGAGTTCAAATGTTCTACAAATGTTCTAAAACAGAAATCCAGAGAACTGTGTACAAATAAGAACTCATGAAACTACATATAGATATAAACACAAATATCTCATTCTATTTTGTGTAGACATTTAGTAGCTTTTGTATTTGTCTTTCTTTCTTTTAAGCATGTATCTTAATAATTATCATACAGACTTTTAGACTGATGGTTCCCCACCATGGTCCTGGAAGACCCCTTGCTCTTCACATGCATGTGTTTACATGTCAAAACAAACCCACTTCATCTCAGGAAAGGTTAGATCAGGTGTGTTGAGTGAAGGATAAACACTAAAATGTGTAGAGCAGATGGTCCTCCAGGTCCAGGGCTGGAAGCCACTGTTCTAGACCTTGTAAAGAGGAGAAAGAGAGTTAAAAAATGAATGGCATAGCTCATAACCTGTAACACCTGTTTATTTGGAAGGCCCACTAAAAAAACCAAATCGGCTTGCTGGTAAAACCTTAAACAGGAAAAGGCCTGGCATGCATTAGTGCAGTAGCCAGAACAAGCTGAAAGAGGACATGCGTGCTATTTGAGCCAGTTTGGCAGATTGTAAAATGTAGATGTAGCTTTCAGTTTTAGAGTTTTAGGTCTATTCAAGCAGATAGGAGTCCGACATTGCATGCCTGGGAATAGCTGCCCAAAGGGGCTACCAAGATGTCTGACATTTTTCCCCTGAAGACTGTATATAATAAAGCTTTGTATGCACATCATACATACTTCCAGACTAATGGACAGATTACACTTCATATAAAATTCTCTTTACATCTATAGTTTGACTTTTGTGTTCGCTTTCTCCAGAGCCCATCATCAGATTCTCAGAGATTAAGTACAGCGTGAAGGAGCCTCAAGTTGCCGGAGAGATAGCAGTGGTGAAGATCCCTGTTCTCCGCCTGGGTGACACTTCCAAGGTCTCAGTGGTGAGAGTTCACACCAAAGATGGCTCTGCTACGTCTGGAGAGGACTACAACCCCCTGTCTCAAGGTCAGCAGACAGGATTATAAGCGCTGATTCAGACCTTCTAATCCCGTACTGAGGGACGTAAAGTGGATAGTCTGATATAAGAGCTGATTTTCCAGCTGTATTCCAGTGTATGTCATATACTTGACTATTCATATCTGTATGCATACGTATGTACAGATGTGGAGTTTAAAGAAGGAGAGACAGAGCACGTGGTGGAGGTTCAAGTTCTGTATGACGGACAGAGGGAAATCCGCGAGGCCTTTACTGTCCACCTAAAACCTGACGAATACATGGTGGCCGAGACACAGGTTAGAGTTCATCGACTGTATAAATATCCCCAGTGACATTACGGCACACACATGTATACACATATACACACGCACAGAGTAACATGCCTTTACCTCACTCGTTAAAATAGCCACCCAGCAGCTGCCTCTGTCAGCAGGGGTCAGTCTCTGTCTCCTGTACTGGCGGCCACTGTCTCCCTGTATGCTGTGTGTAGTATGAATGTGCCTCAGAAGACTCACTGACCTATAAACAGCGCTGCGCTCCCAGGGTGCATATGAGTATACGGCTGTCAGCTCAGCACACTTTAGAGTTCCACTTAAAATAGTAATCTACATGCATGTTTTATCACTCTTTAACAAAAGGAAGGCTGGGTTTCTCTTCATTTATCTTCTCTTGGTTCCTCTTAGTATTTCTCCATCTTGGTTCCTCTGTGGGACTCTTCCTCATCATGCTCTTAGCAAGTCTTCTGCTTTTAAGTCCTGATGTTTACACTCATTATTAAAAGAAAAGCTGCACCCAGAAGGAAGTGTGGGCTTGCAATGCTACAGGGAAGGAAGATAAAGGTTACCAGGAACAAAAAATGATGCTAGATTTAGAACAAGTTTTATTAAGCTACACATACTGAAGAAGTGAAGCTACATGCCAGTCACCTCAGCATGGAGTTGTGGAAGTTTATGATGGCGTCCTGCAATAATCCATCCCATGCAGCTGGAATATTCTCACACAGATCATGCAGTTTTTGCCATAGGGGTGGAGGTGGAACAAATCGTTCATCATGGTGCTGACCACGGTCCCTCCATACAGAGATTCATTGGTCGTCTCCACCAAGAAAATAGTGGGACTTGTTACTAAAGATGGCCTGCTGCTATTTCAAGTCACTCCATGGTAGTCTGGCATGACCCCATTGTAGTCTTTGGCACTTGGGTCAGTCAGCTTTAGCAATAAGGCATGTCACATGCGGCCGGGAGTGAAACTTGAATCAATTGCTTGTCTCACAATGTCAAACCTAGCCACCAAGTTTCATTCCTGTCGGTTGATTCCTTTTAAGTGCAAATATTTTTTTGACAAGGCCCAAACGTTCTGGGCCTGTTGACTGCATGTGTTGTGTTTTTGAGACATTGCTGATCAGCTGTTCTTCTCTCCCCTCTGTCTTCAGATGAGCAAAGCTATTGTGTATATTGAGGAGATGGACAGTGTAGCTGACGTTACCTTCCCCGCAGTACCTCAGGTAGTGTCTCTGCTCATGTATGACGATACAGCTCGGGCAAAGGAACACCCACACCCCCCAACGGGATACCCTGTAGTGTGTGTGACGGTGAGTATGTCAGATTAACACATATATCAGCTGAGCATCAAAGCATCAAATCACTCTAACCAAAAATCACACCTTACATCCCCCCAGGCCTGCAACCCCAAATATTCAGAGTTTGACAAGACAGGCTCCATCTGCGCAGTGGAAAACATTAACGACACTCTGACTCAGTACCGCTGGCTTGTCAGCGCCCCCAGTGGGCCAGATGGTGTTACCAGCCCCATGCGTGAGGTGGACACCAACACCTTCTTCACCAACACCAAGTCTATCACATTGGACTCCATCTACTTCCAGGCGGGCTCACGTGTACAGTGCGCAGCCAGGGCCTTTAATGCTAACGGTGATGCAGGGCTTGAGCTCAGCTCTCCCATTGTGGTCATCAGCCGAGATGAGGGTAAGGATTTCCCCATTAGGGTTGACAAGTTCTAGAAGAATAAACAAAAGATGTTAAAGTATATCGCTCCCTACTGTACCCTAGTGTACTACAGTCTATTGTATGGATATTATACAGGGAATATGTGTATGTGTTTTTCTATAATCGACTTTGTCAATGTCTACCCACTTTGGCCTAGTAATTATTGCAACCCTATCAGCCTTTACTTTATAATGACAAGTACAGTTCATCAATTTATGTTACACGGTTAAAGATGTAACGTGGATCTGATGGTTTTCCAGAGCTGTGTGAACACAAATACCTATTTAACTCACTATCATATATAGTCCTGAGATACTTATCTGATAAATGGCTACTGCTAATGAGATGTGGTATAATCACACTAATGACAGATATGAGTTACTTATGACCAAAAGCTTGAAATGTCAGCATAGTACAGTTCAAAGCATCATATTACTATCTATGGATTTGGCAGATGTTCTGATCCACAATTTTCTCATATCAAAGAAGTAGGTGAATATAGCATTATGCGTAAGCACTGCCGAAATTCCAACTAATTGTGTGTGTTTTTTCCCGGCAGGTCTCTGCCAACCCCGTATACCTGGTACGGTTGGTGCTGAGCCATTCTCAGCCAAAATCCGTTACACTGGCCCAGACGACCCTGACTACCCCAACCTCATCAAACTGACCATTACCATGCCGCACATGGATGGTGAGGGTCCTCATTCCACAAACATTTGAATGTTAAAAAAACAAAAAGGAAAGAAAGACATGTGGTGTATTGAGAAACTTCTCCCATTTATGAAGTCTTACTTACAAACTCCATAGAGACTCTAAAAATTCAGCACACAGTAGGTGATAAAAGCTTCAGTCCTGATAGACAATACACCTTAATCTTTTCACTGCTCTAGCGTCTGATTAAACACTCAGTTAAACAAAATTATAAGTTGCTATGCAGCACAGACTGTGATCTTCCAGAACCACAGCTACACTCCCCTACAGATACCATCTGGGCAGTCAGTTGCACTCATGCACTGGTTCTGTGTCTTTTTTGTTCAGGCATGCTGCCAGTTATCTCCACTCGTCCTCTCTCAAACTTCGAGCTGACTCTGAGTCCGGATGGTACACGGGTGGGGAACCACCGCTGCTCCAATCTGCTGGACTTCAATGAGATCCAGACAGGCCACGGTTTTATTACAGATGCCACCAAGAACCCGGAGATAATCGGAGAGACATCGCCATACCAGTACAGCTTGGCCATGCGCAGTGCCAACTCTCTGCGCTTCTACCGTAACCTGAACCTAGAGGCCTGCCTGTGGGATTTCAGCAGCTACTACGACATGTCCGAGCTACTCAACGAGTGCGGCGGGTCCATAGGCACAGATGGACAGGTGAGGGCTGTGGGGAATGAACTGGTAGTTGGCTGAGATCATTTACTGGTCACCATACGGGAGTTCGCAAACATGTTACATGTGCGCTTATTGGCCACTTTATTTGAAACTCCTTTTTGCTTTACCTTGTTGGTGTTCAGTTGATGCACAATTCATGTAGGTCATCTTGTGGCCCTTTGTCAGTGATCAGTTTCTGACCACAGAGCCGCTGTTGGGTGGATGTTTTTGGGTGGCAATCCACTTTCAGCCTAAGTGTGTACAAGCACCAACACTATTGCTGTGTGAGCAGGAAAGAAAAAGGCCGTAAAATGATGGGATTGGTGAAAGAGTGGATTGTGGCTCCAGGAGAGACAGAGTTTCTCCATGCCTCACAGTGCAGGCATATACACAAAGTGAAATACCGAAAAACACAAACAGAAACACAGAGCCCTGCCTAAGTCTTTATATCTAATTCAATTTTACTACTTATGCTGGGGGCAGTCGTGGGCTGGAGGTTAGGGAACCAGCCTTGTGACCGAAGGGTTGTTGGCATTGAAAAACTATCACTTCACACCACATTGTGTGGTGTGGTACCCAGCCAATGGCAGCATGCAGCCATGTAAAAGTTGCTGTGGCTATAGCATTGCTTGATTTTCTGCTCATCTATGGACCAATGGTGTTAGCCAACATTAGTGTTTTACACTGAAGTTTAGGAGTTCAGCAGGTAGACCCAGACGTCTACTATGACCATATATCTGGTTTGTTCCACTTCTGCGGTTAAGAAATTTGAATGGTGTACAGAATGTTGCAGACAGTGGAGCATTCCATTAGGGCTGCTCTATTAAACAGTTGAATATCTGTTTTGTTGTTGTCTGCCTACTGCAAACATGTATATATGAAGATTAAAGTCTCTTCCAAATTTGCACCAATCTGTACACTATACACTCTATATAGTGGACACCTAAGGTGGGTGTCTCTAATAAAATGGCCAGTGTGTGGCAGTATGATAAGTATTCTGGTCGTTACAGTTTTTCAATGGTGTATATCACTTAATTCATTAGCTAATTAGTCCGGTAGTATCTGCATGACACAGTGCAAGGGAACTCCACAGCCAGAACTAAGGACCACCGTGATAATGTTTTGTAACTGTTTGCTATAATACATTTTTCCATCATCGGTTTATGTGTGCAGGTGCTGAACCTGGTCCAGTCCTACGTTACTCTGCGCGTGCCTCTCTTTGTGTCCTATGTGTTCCACTCTCCTGTTGCTGTTGGTGGTTGGCAGCACTTCGACCTGCAGTCTGAGCTGCGTCTTACTTTCGTATACGATACTGCCATCTTGTGGCAGGATGGTATTGGTAGCCCACCCGAGGCCGAACTGCAAGGTACTGATTTAACGTCATCTGTGAAACTGTCAAGCATGTTTTAACGCCATCTGTGATGATAAATGACTGGGTGTCGGTCTTTACATAGATATATGTGAAGAAATAAAAGTATATGAGGATAGCATATGATGCATATGGTGATGGCTCCCATAAGACTCTCAAACCTTGTCAGCACTTCTATATATGACCCAAAATCTTCATGATAGTGTTACTAACTGTAATACAGATGGCAGTAATTGACCTAAAGTATTTAATACTTGACCCCTAATACAGCTTAGCTAACAAGACTGCATCAAGACTGCAAAATGAAGTATATTTGAAATATATTCAGTTAATATTTGGGAACCTATTACCAGCAATATGTAACAATAGGAAACCGTCTCTGATCTCACTCCTTTTATACAGTACTAACTTCTTTGTATGTGCTACTAAATCTCCATAGGCGCCATGTATCCTACCAGTATGAGGATCAATGAAGAGGGCCGTCTGGTCGTCAACTTCAAGACAGAGGCACGGTTCAGGGGGCAGTTTGTCATGTCTCACCCAGGTGAGGATCACTAACATTGACATGCACACATATACAGGAAGCTGTCCAGTGGGTCATGTTGACAGGTCCCCCTGTATGACTTCTCTCCTATTGAGTTGCATGTGCCAGATTTATTTTAGCTGCTATATCCGGCCTGCAACTTAATGACTGTGACCTTCCTGTGTGGCAGAAACAGGGTTATTCAATCCACTCAGTCCCATATTTCCACCTAGTGGTGACTGAATGCTAGTGGATGTGATAAATGTGGGTGTATGTGATGCTAGCAAGTAGAATGTTTTGTGCTGGAATTTTGTAGAGTCTCTCATCATTAAGAGTATTTAGCCAATATTTGCCAAGATTTGCAACTCCTACATACTGTTGCCAGAAATGCACCCACTATAGGTTATCTGCGCTTATCCTTGTATATGAATTGTAGCATGTGTGCTACCTTACATAAGCTAACTGCACAAGCTTGATGGTGCATATGAGCAGTGCTGACTGACCAAATCCTTCCACCACTTTAAACTCTACAAACAACCTGCAGTGAAGGCAAATTCATGACTCAAATTCTTTAAAACTCGTTTTCATGCAAGTCATTACAATGATAAAGTGACTACTTCTTTCTATTGGGCCTGTAGGAAGCAGCCTGTCGTCTATGGTGATGTCGGCAGATCATCCTGGACTAACCTTCACTCTGTCTCTGATTCGAACTGAGCCCACATACAACCAGCCAATGCAGCAATGGAGTTTTGTCTCTGACTTTGCCGTGAGTAATCTGTCTAATGATCTAGCTGACCTTCTTAATTCTATACATCCTTTGTGTGCCAGCTAATAAAATGTGTTTGGGTTTGTGTGTGTGTGTGTGCATGTAGGTTAGGGACTATTCTGGCACCTACACGGTGAAGCTGATTCCCTGCAGTGCCTCTCCTAATGGAGAGTTCAGTATTCCACCGGTGTGCCACCCCAGGGAGCCCCTCACCTTCGACATGGACATCCGCTTCCAGCAGGTCAGACTCAACCCTACCATTCGCACCCAGCTGCAGATATTTTGATTCTGTAAACTCAGGCTCATACAGCTGAAAGTGTTCATGTGCTATTTATTTCCAGATTAAATAAATGTGCTGCAGGTTGTACATTATAGGTCAGAGGAACATACAGTCATATGCAGTCGAAAGTTTGAGCAGCACTGTGGATTGTCTAAGTGAAAAGAAGTTCTAATAGTGTCTGCAAGAAGCACACCTAAATTTGACATTTTTAGCATTTTTTGGCATTTAAATTGTGCTAATATAAAAATAAATGGGATATTGTGAGGCTTTGATGTTTATAGAAAGAAAACTATTTTATTAAAAAATATTTTTTCTATAATATGAACACTTTAACACTACATTGGATTTGGTGGTGTGCTAAATCAGCCACTGCTAGTTGCAGTAAATTGCCGGTGTTTCCATACACTTAACTATTGTTGGCTTTAATGGCAATGAGCTCAGAATAAGATGAAAACAGGGAGTGAGTTACATGAAGTCATGATATTTCTCTTTTTTGATCTCAGGTGAGTGACCCTGTGGCAGCAGAGTTCAGCCTGAACACACAGATGTTCCTGCTGTCTAAGAAAGAACTGTGGCTGTCTGATGGCTCCATGGGCTTTGGAGAGGGCACAGATGCAGCTTTCACTGAGGGTAAGAGAACTGAATGAAACTGAGCATAATGATGAGCTGTTGACTAATGGAGTGACCACATATCAGAAATGACTGTAATAACCAAAAACCATAACAAAAAGCCTCTGTATTTCTGAGACTGGTGCTACTGCAGTTATCTCAGTCTACATAATGTATGCCAGTCGATACATGGTATTGGTAATACCACCCCAAGCAAAGGTCAAGGCCAATACAGTTTTTCCCGTTCATGGTGCAGGTTCCACTATCTATGGCCGTGTAATGGTGGATCCGGTGCAGAACCTGGGAGATTCCTTCTCCTGCAGTATAGAGAAGGTCTTCCTTTGTACCGGCACTGATGGCTATGTCCCAAAATATAACCCCACCAATAAAGAGTATGGATGCCTGGCTGATGCCCCCTCACTGCTCTACAGGTTCAAGATCCTGGTAGGCCATTTGTTTTCCCTGAACTTGAATCTCACAAATTGTCTCTTTTTTTGCTTTGGTATGAGCTCTAGATGTAAACTGTGTGGATGTGTTTGCCATCTAGGACAAAGCCCAGCCTGAGACACAGGCTTCTACCTTTGGAGATGTGCTGTTTGATGCCACCCTCGCACTGGACACTCCAGGAGCACTTTCTTTGGTCCGACAGCCGGGGTCAGACGGGTTTACACTGTCCTCATCCCCTCTCTTCCAGGTCAGTCATAACAAACTTTACTCTCTGCTCACAAATGAGGTTTCTATAAAGTCACTGCACAAATATTAATCACAAGCATCCAGCTGCTTTACTGACAGTATCATTCTCATCAAGTGAGGATTACAGTAGTTTCCAGAAATGTCCAATGCTGGCCGTTCTTCAAAGAATACTCTAAATGTGTGCCTAATTCAGCATTTCATCTGCTGTATAAAATTTACAATTGGGAGTGAGGTCAGCTGATTGTGCTGGTCAGCCAAATAGCTAGATTCATAATAAAGATATTAGAGAAGAATCCCACGATGTGGCATTGTGCAAACAGTATCCTTAACCCACCACAACTGCAGCTCAGCTGTTTCAGTTTGTTTAGTCCCAATCAGACTGATTAATGAAGACTTGCTTACGTAGTTCTTGTTACTGTACAGCAGGAGTAAGTAAGTAAGAACAAAACTTTTAATCTTTAAGATTCCTGCTACCACTGTTTCAGCTATGTGACACAGTTGTACATTTCTCATAGTATAGATAACATTGTGTAATGCAGTGTCAGAAACAAACAAACAAAAAACAGTATCTTATCACTTACAGAACTCAAAAGTAGTTTCATCATTTTTTTTATTATTATTTTAGTTTTTTGATGTTTTAAATTGGTTGTGTTTCACATGTTTAAAAGTGCTAAAGTTTTATAGAATAAATTCTAAAGCATTTTGTTGAGATCGAACAACAGTAGCAGATGAATCTGATCCTTTATCATATTTCAAAACACTAATCCAAATGTATACACATTTGAAAGCTCTCCAATGCAGCATCCAACACACCTGACTCTAAATATAATTAACATTCTGAAAAATGAGAAACATGAGAAACAATGAGAGACATTATAAATTCCTAACTCAAGAGTAAAAAAAAAAACTAACCTTGTGGTGGAAAGAGACCGTACACATCCAAACAGATCATGCCATCTAGCAGAGAATATTCAGGATGAAGCATGGATGAACTGTCATCTAATGCATGGTTCCAGCATGATTCCAGCTGTCATCTAAAATGCAACAGAATGCTAACCTAAAATAAACACTGAATACTGATCTACACGTAAAGAGATATTAATGCTTGTCCCACTAATGTTTAACTTAAGTTACTTTAGTTAATAAATGTGATTGTTATTGCTGGCTGTCATAATTTTGGATGGATGATGAAATAATATATACACAGTATAGAAATTGTATTGAGTGTTCTGAGACGTTTGGGTCTTGTACTCTTGGTTTAGGATAAAAACAGTAAGAGAAACGAGAGCCTATTTAATTTTTTCAGGTCGCTGCCGGCCGGGAGTGGTTCATCCACACTATATACACCGTCAGATCCAAAGAGAACGCAAACCGTGGCATCGGTAAGAGAAGCCTGGAGTACCACCATGGCATTTCATCTGTACAGCCCAAGTCTGATGACGTGGCCCGCCACCGCCGGGCTGTACCCGACCCTGCAGCTTTGGACATCGGTGTAGAGAATAACCGTGGCACCAACATCCAGCACATCGCCCTGGACCGCTCTGACCGGCTCAGAGTGAACCAGCGGCAGCCATGGGGGCGCGAGAACTATCTAGAGCGCCCACAGGTGGAAGGGAGCTCGGGTAAAGAGCCTGGCTCTGACTCATCTCTACCAGCAGGCATGCCTACACTTCTGGGAGTGTCTGGGCTGATCCTTCTGGTGTGCCTGGTGGTGATTCTGGTGGCTGTCTTGCTCCGGCGTAAGAAGAAAGAGAAACAGTATCCATCTTACTCCACTTCCTCCTGCTCAGCCTACAGCAGTAGCAACAGCAGACAAACCGCAAGCACAAGACATAACGGAGACAGTTCAGAGGTTTAGACATCGACACTACTGAGGCCTTCCCTGTCCACAAACACATTCATACCTACTTGCCGTGATTACGTCCTCCTGCCTAGAAGCAGACCTAGAACAACCGGAGAAGAGGACGTCTTGGAATGAAGAAGCCGTGGCGATGAAACAGAAACAGGGAGAATTTCAGACATGTAAGGTTCATTCACTTCCCAAATGACTTGCTTTCCACTTCTGTGCTATTCTAATAAACTCCTAGCTTCGACCCCCGACTGAGGACTCCCACACATGCAGCAGATTTCAGAACATAAGGACATTGCTTCTAAAGCCTCTCAAAGAAAGTGTTCCAACCTCATAGCGGCGATAAAATGTGCTAATCTGTGCTTTGATGTTAATTTATCCCGAGTACTAGATATTAGATAACCTTTTTTAGTGCGTAAGTGCTGGTGCACATCGTGTGGATTGTAGAAAATGACGTAACGTCACTCTGAACATCAATTTTTGACATTAGTGTCTATTTCAAATCAAAGCAACTTCCTTCCATTTCTACTAAAACGTGACTCAGTGTTAACGTAGGCAACGATAGCATAGGTCAGCAGTCCTTGGACCTGATCTCGGTCAGGAATCTGCGACTCAGCTGTTGACAGTAAAACAAGTTTACCGCAGACTCTTCGTTTTCAGTTTGACTTGTAAACTTCTCTTTGTTTGAATGTGCGTCAGATATGTTTGCGATAGGGATAGATGTAGAAGAGCTGGCTTGTTGAGACATTTATGTAATAAATGTATGTATTTTTATATTCATGACACACTGCTGTGTACGGTAGCGCACGCCAGTGTTCCCATGTCGACAGACCATTATTATGGTGCTATGGAAAGGGACAGTGATGTTTCATTTGCATCATTTTCAAGTGCACAAGTATTCAGAGTTTTATACATTTGTCAGGATGTGTTCAAATGTGGTTCAGAATTACACATGACTGTTTAATTATCTTGGGTATGTACGTACACATGCACCATCAAAACAGGACAATGCCAACAGAAGGTATTATTGCATCCTGATAGAACTTGAAAAGCTGTGAACCACAGGTCATGATTGTTACATAATTGTTACATATGACGATTTTGTTTTCCTTTCAAAACACATAAGTGGTTAAAAATGTATTAAAGGCTCATAATATGCAGGTTATATGTCCATGTTAAGGTGCTCACGTTCAAAATCATGTGTATGGTTTTAATTTGATGATGCCACTTTCAATTTATTGTTTAATGTATTAAAGCCACATTGCCAAACACCAACTTTGGAGCAGTCACATTTGCATTTTTTGCCAGTAAAGTGTGTCAGTCTTGGAGATACAAGGTCTTGTCAGGGCAGGCAGTAGTTGCAGTAGTGGTTGGTGTGGTGTAACGAACAACACCACTTGTTAGTGAGCTACTGCACCATGTGGGAGATTGGGGTTCGATTCTTGGTCCGGCTGACTGCACTGTGCTACACCAGAAGGAGTCCTTGGGCAAGACTCCTAACACTACGTTGACCTAGCTGTAATATGATTAACTTTGTAAGTCGCTCTGGATAAGAGCATCAGCTAAATGCCGTAAATGTAATCCAAAGAAGTTACAGGTCCACGAATATTTGGCTTCTGAAAGTGAACCTAGCAGAGACTTTCTGTAGTATAAGCATATGCATGAAATAAGTGTGGAGCTCCTAATCTACTTACATCTCAAAACGTAAGGAAATCCAATAATAAGATAAGATAATCCTTTATTGATCCCACAGTGGGGAAATTTACAATGCCACAGCAGCACAGAGGAAAGAACAGACGTGTCAGGAAACATACAAATAATAAATAAAATCTATATATACAAAATATTACAGAAAATATAAATAGTAGAAATATAAATAGATTCCTGAGTTTTGTTGTACATAGTAGAAATAGAAATACACTACTGAGTTTTTATTGCACATTTTAGAAATAGAAATGGAATATTGAGTTTTTATTGCACATAGTCGAAATGGACTATTGTAGAAGTAGACTACCGTAGAAACAGACTACGGAGGACAGCGGTCGGAAGGAAGGATCTGCGGTAACTCTCCTTCACACACCACGGGTGCAGCAGCCGGGCACTGAAGGAGCTGCCCAATGCTTTCACAGAGTGGTACATGGGGTGGGACAGGTTCTTCAACATGTGTTTGAACTTAGTCCTCATTCTCCTGTCCCCCACCACCTCCACTGGGTCAGGATGACACCCCAGGACAGAGCTGGACTTCTTGATGACTCTGTTCAGTCTCTTTCTGTCAGCATTGGAGATGCTGCTGCCTCAGCAGACCACTCCATAAAAGATGGCTGATGCCACCACAGCATCGTAGAAGGTCCTCAGGAGTGCCCCCTGCACTCCAAAGGACCTGAGTCTTCTCAGGAGATGTAGTCTGCTCTTACCTTTCATGTAGAGTGCGGCAGTGTTGTCAGTCCAGTCGAGCTTGTTGTTGAGGTGAACACCCAGGTACTTGTTGGACCTCACTATCTCAATGTTCGTTCCCTGGATGTTTACAGGTACCGGAGGAGAGTGTTTGGGAAGTCTGCGGAAGTCCACCACCAGTTCTGTAGTTTTTCCTGCGTTGATCTGCAGGCAGTTCCTCTGACACCATTCCACAAAATCCTTAGTCAGCTCTCTGTACTCCCTCTCAGCTCCATCACTGATGAGGCCGACGATAGCAGAGTCATCAGAGAACTTCTGCAGGTGGCAACTGGCAGAACTGTACTTGAAGTCAGCAGTGAAGAGAA
Source organism: Prochilodus magdalenae (assembly GCA_024036415.1). NCBI lineage: Eukaryota > Metazoa > Chordata > Actinopteri > Characiformes > Prochilodontidae > Prochilodus > Prochilodus magdalenae. The sequence continues at coordinate 9,415 of JAMWET010002750.1, read as the reverse complement.
CGGGAGCAAGTACTGTTCCCTGTGGAGCCCCCGTGCTGCAGACAACCATGTCAGACTGGCAGTCCTGTGTCCTCACATATTGTGGATGGTTTGTGAGGTAGTCCAAGATCCAGGTGGTGAGGTGATGGTCCAACCCTGTGCACTCCAGCTTGTCCTTCAGGAGCATGGGTTGGATGGTATTGAAAGCACTGGAGAAATCAAAGAACATGATTCTCACAGTGCTCCCAGCGTTCTCCAGGTGAGAGAGAGATCTGTGTAGAAGGTGGATGATGGCGTCCTCCACTCCGATGCCAGGTTGGTAGGCAAACTGAAGTGGGTCCATTGCTGGACTCACCAGGGAACGGAGATGGACAAGAAGCAATCTCTCCAGGGTCTTCATCAGGTGTGATGTGAGTGCCACCGGCCTGTAACTGTTGAGGTCTTTGGGGTGTGGGGTCTTAGGCACTGGTACCACGCAAGATGTTTTCCACAGCTGTGGAACTCTCCCCAACCTCAGGCTGAGATTAAAGATGTGCCCAGCCATGCCGCACAACTCGTTGGCACAGGACTTGAGAAGCCTTGAGCTGATGCCATCTGGGCCTGCAGCCTTCCTGGTCTTGATCTTCCTGAGCTCACTTCTCACCTGGGACGTTGTAAATGTCAGACTGGAGCTGAGTGCTGGATTGTTGATTGTCAGGAGAACCATTTGGTGATGGCTGTGAGTTGAAAGGGAGGGGGATGAGTGTAAGGGGGGAAGGGCAGCATGCTTGTAGTGCCAGACAGGGAGGTTTCCGCAGTGGTGTCTGTGTAGTAGAGGGGGCAGGTGAGTGATCAAACCTATTAAAGAATAGATTGAGCTCATTCACCCACTTTTTTTTTTTTTACAGAGGCAGGAGATGAACCAGGTTGTGATCCGATGTTCCCAGGGGAGGGAGGGGTGATGAGTTATATGCCTCCTCTGTATTGGCATAAAACAGGTCCAGTATTTAATTGTCTCCGGTGTTGCAGGTAACAGGGACATAGGCAGCTATCGTGATAGTATTGGATAAAGATGCTGCCAAATGTGCAAAAGTCATGCATTTGTTACAGCTTTATTGTCTACAGTGCCAAATATTGTGTGGTAGTGGTGGACACAGCACACAAACCATGTACTTGAGTTAAAGATAAAATATTCCCCCCTTTGAAGGTAAAAGTTCCTCCCCTTAGACCTCCACATGTACTTCAGTATGGAAAATAACAAGAATTCTTAATGAATTCATTTTAGGAGTAAAGACTCTAGTGTCACCCACTGTTCCCTGAGTGTTGGGCTCACTTCACACTTCATTTGTTTTGACATGTTCTGCACAGATAAGCCAAAAGGAAGGACAGATTTGGCTCTAATGTTGTGGGGTAAAAAGCTTAGTGGAGTGAAATTTCACACAAAATGGAAATACGGATAGATAAACCAGCATACTACTGTACCCAGGACACTTTATTTTACGGATCCTTTCATTCCTGTCCATTTCTGTTGTGCACCAACAGAAAATTAAATAGCAGAAGGAGAGACAGGCAGAGAGACAGAGGGAGCAGGATCAGGAGGAGACTAGTGTACATAGGTATAATAGTAAGCATGGAATAGCTTTGTGATTAACAAGGCCTTGCAGAGCGCTACTGTGTGTGCAATGATATACTGACATTGTGACAATGATAATTTAAAAAATGTTGATAAAAATTAAATTATTAATGGAAAATGCTTTCATATAGTGAGACAGCCTGCTACCTCACTATACTGCTGTGGTCACTCGGTCAGTCTGTGTCCAGTGGTGCAGCATAAGCTGCTTCTCATTGTTTTCCCTAATGCAGTTGCAACTTCGGCTGACAATTCTAAAGTTAACTAGCGTTATTTTGTCAGCATCGTGTTGGTTAACCCCACTTTGCTGTGAGTCACCTAGGCACTCACTATAATATCATTATAATACAGTATGTTAAAGTTAACATTATTAATCTTAATATAGTCTTCTCCCTTAAAAAGGATGCGCCTACAACACCTGTAGCTCCACTGTGCTACACTGAGATGTATTTCTTCCTAGGGTATTGCAATGATGCAGTCCTGGTCACTGAGTGGTGACTGACTGATTGTCCCAGTCCAAAGCTCATATATGTTTAGATCAGATCATTAGGCCTATGAAGCCCTGAGGGTTAAATACATTGTGGATATTGTGTAATGAAAACTTGTGAGGGAAGTCTCCCAGCTCATTGCGCACAACACCTTCATTTCTTTTTGTGTGGAACCACCAAAACGTTCCTCTGCATACCTGACCATAATTTCCATAATCAAGCAGAAGAGGTATTGCTCACAGTGGGAGCAGCAGGTATTTGCATTCTTCTGCTCTTTAAAGTTGGTTGGCCTGTTATAGCACACTCTGCTTAAACCAACGATGAAGTGTAATTTAAAAACCAACAGCTTGTTTGACTCGTTAGTTGCTGTCACTGTCACAGAATGAGGTTTACATACAAATGACATAATCCAGGAGGTACTTTGTCCAGGAATGTTTGTCTACATATATTTTAGGTCATATTTATTGTATTTGCCTCGTACCGGTCGCAGCATTACTGTCAGAACAAAACCTTAATATTCCATAATGTGAAACTGGCAGCTGCCAAGAATGACGTTAGATCAAATACTTCTCCAGCAGAGTGTGAAATACCCACGGGTATTTGTGAAGGTTCCCGTGTTGGCTGGCTTCTAGAGTACTGGCTAGCTGCTAACTCGGCACTAGTCGGCATAGCGTTGCTGATGCTAAATCCAGTGGCAACAAAATGTTTACTTTAACAATCCCTCTTCCAGGAATGCTGTTTGCTGGATTGGTATTCCAGCCTTCCACACATACAAATTGTTTGCAGGTTTACTATGTTACAGCATTTTGCAAAGTTTTCCAGAGGTATGCTAAACATTGTTAATGTTGCTAAGCTACGAAGGACCAACAGCACTCCTACAGCACTACCCTCAAGAAACCTATGGACAGAAGTTCTCTGATTGTGGGTGAATCAGCTTAACAGTGGCAGCATAATATTATACATTTGTCACACGTATTTAATGATTATATAGTATATGTTGAAAACTAGATCTATCAAAAAATACTATATAGCACAAAATCACAAAATAAACCTTATCTAACTCCCATTCAATGGTGTTCTTACTTCTACGTCAGTAAAGCCTGTTTGAACAGAAACGACTGGTTCTGTATTGCCCACACCCTTTTGTTCTCGTAGTAACAGACCTCACACACCTTAATATATAGAAACCCAAAATGGGAAAGCCAAATCCCTGTTCAAATGTACTTAACCTGAATACTCAAATACAAACACAATAGTGTCTGTCATTGCTCAAACAGAATTCTCAGGATCCCCTTTTGCAATAGCACAGGTGGACGTGATGTTCAGTACTATCATGTTTTGTCACAGAGCTCACTTTTGTTCTCCTGCCTGTCACTTCAAGGATTCTTCATTTAAGCTTTCATAACATTTTCATAACAAGGGATTTCGCTCTGTAATATTATTGTACCTGGATAGCAAGGTTGTGTTTGAAGGTGATCCTGCTTGTTGTACTGTTCATTGATTCAGCACTTAAAATTTGATCATATTAAACAATGATTAATGATGACTGAACTTGTGGATGACTGGCTAGTGAAAAACACTCAAAACATCAACCCTGAGTCAATGCTATTCAGCAACTCCTTTTCAATGTTAAAACTGAACCCAATGCTAGTGTTGGTCCACTGCAGATTTTTCAACATAAAAAAAATCTGACGATAAATGAACACTGAACCAATGACAACTTGCTCTCCAGGTAGTGATCCAAAACCAGAAGTCTCAGGGCGTACAAGTACACTTCAAATCACTAACAAATATATCATCACTGCAAACAAAGAGATGAAAAATCAAACTATTGCTCCAGTTACATGGTTCACCTGAAACAATGCAGGTTTATATAAGATCTTTGTGCTTCTGCTGTAATTTTATCATCACTATTATGACATTTGTTTCTGTTCTACTACAATGTGTGTATGCCAACTTCAAGGTATCTTTTAATATGTTATGATGTAGGGACATGGCATGCAGGTGTGAACTCTAAGGGGATGCACTTCTTAATTAACGTATTTATGGGAACGCTTTCTTTTACAGACCCCCGAATTCTAGGTCGTAACAGATTAAATAACAGGTAAGTGATTATAAGGTGTGAGTAGCATTCTGAAAATGTTTAAATTCCACTAAAATAACTTAAAGGTTCCAGATGGTAACTAGAGCAAGTAAGTGAATGTAGAGTACATTCTTCAAAGTGCCATTTAAGACTGCTTAAGCAGTAAATCTGAAACACCTCTATCTGTATCTCATACAGAATAGACTAACAGCACTGTAAACTAAGTAACCTAAAGTCAACTGTAAAGGCAGAGTATATGATTTTGCTTTCTATTACAGTCCATATTCAGCTGTGAATCTTGATAAACATGGACATACTGCATAAGTAACTTAACTACTTAAAACTTAAAAACTAATTTGATACTTTTTACCAAACTATTACTCAGTCCAGTAGAGTCTGTTACTACAACTTGTTGGAAATTTTAGTATAGTAATTATTTAGACAGCCTTGGAACATACCATCATGTTACTCAAAATAATGACCTAGTACTTTTGAGTTTATAGCTCCTATTTACCTAGTTAATACACTAAATTGTATGGTTCGTAAACGAAAGCATTACTGTTTTTTTGGGTTTTTTTAATTGACAAAACCTTTAAAATGTCCACTCAGTTCCCTCAGTTTACTCACTAATGTTTCAGGGGGCTGACTTTTACTGTCCTATCCGCCACTCCTTGACTTCATTTATATAAGGTTCCTCAAGAGTAAACAGGGACTTACAGAGTCCACTGCGCTGATCTGGGGACTAGAGCTTCAAGGTATGATTTTCTCATTGGCAGACAAAGCCTGGCATTCTAGTTAATTATTAATTAATTAAGTAATTCAATACTATAGGAACATTGACCAACCAGAACATATGTTCTTTATATGCTGTATCTTTCTCAAAGGTGCTATTTACTACACCAGTGTTCTTATTTACTACACCAGTGTTCTTATTTACTACACCAGTGTTCTTATTTACTACACCAGTGTTCTTATTTACTACACCAGTGTTCTTATATACTACGCCAGTGTTCTTATTTACTACACCAGTGTTCTTATTTACTACACCAGTGTTCTTATTTACTACACCAGTGTTCTTATATACTACACCAGTGTTCTTATTTACTACACCAGTGTTCTTATTTACTACACCAGTGTTCTTATATACTACACCAGTGTTCTTATTTACTACACCAGTGTTCTTATATACTACACCAGTGTTCTTATTTACTACACCAGTGTTCTTATATACTACACCAGTGTTCTTATTTACTACACCAGTGTTCTTATTTACTACACCAGTGTTCTTATTTACTACACCAGTGTTCTTATTTACTACACCAGTGTTCTTATATACTACACCAGTGTTCTTATATACTACACCAGTGTTCTTATTTACTACACCAGTGTTCTTATTTACTACGCCAGTGTTCTTATTTACTACACCAGTGTTCTTATATACTACACCAGTGTTCTTATATACTACGCCAGTGTTCTTATTTACTACACCAGTGTTCTTATTTACTACGCCAGTGTTCTTATTTACTACACCAGTGTTCTTATTTACTACGCCAGTGTTCTTATTTACTACACCAGTGTTCTTATTTACTACACCAGTGTTCTTATATACTACACCAGTGTTCTTATATACTACACCAGTGTTCTTATATACTACGCCAGTGTTCTTATTTACTACACCAGTGTTCTTATTTACTACACCAGTGTTCTTATATACTACACCAGTGTTCTTATATACTACACCAGGGTTCTTATTTACTACACCAGTGTTCATATTTACTACACCAGAACACTGGCGTAATAAATAAGAACACTGGTGTAGTAAATAAGAACACTGGCGTAGTAAATAAGAACATTACTACGCCAGTGTTCTTATTTACTACACCAGTGTTCTTATTTACTACGCCAGTGTTCTTATTTACTACACCAGTGTTCTTCCTTCATCACAGATTTGAGGAAGATGACCATGCGTCTCATGACCCGACCGTTGAGCAGCCTATTGCTGATAATCTTACTCCTGCAAAGTCGGTCTGTGGCTTTTAAATTTTTCTCATTTACATCTCTGACCCATGATGCCATTACTCGTGTTGCAATTTTAGAGGCAACGTTCGATCTGTGTAAATCACGAGCTCTCCGTGAGGGAAGGAATTTTGTGAAGGTAAGAAAGAAGGCATTAATCTCTTTGTTCTCTAATATTTCAAGTTTCCATTGTTAGATATAGTTTATAGCATGTCCACATCACTGACGTTATTTCAGCCAAACATATTGACAGAAGAGTCTCTGGCAGCAGCTTGCTCCTCACCTGGTTCAGCCAAAGCTTTCAAAAGGAGCATTGAGAAAATCATAGGAAGAAACGCCTGGGTAGATGTACGCCATGCCTTTCATCCTGAACATCACTTCAATGATGAGACCTTTTTGGGTGGACGGGATCTTATCACCTCAGGAGTGAGTGCTGTCAAAGCTAGTGTCAAGCAGCAGAGCTATGAAGCTGCCAGACAGAAGCTTGGTGAAGTCCTTCACACTCTACAGGTATGTCAACAGGTTACAGTAGAAGATGGAGATAGGATCCTTTACAGCTTGTAATGTGTAACCCTGTATTGCACAAAGTTGGGTAGCAAACCCATTTTCCTAAATTTGATTTTAAATTATATTTAACGATGACAAAAGGCTTAATAATAAATATATATTTAAAATAAAAAGAACAGGCTTGAATTTGGTCAAACATCTCCTAGTGATTGTTTTGAAACCTGATTTTGGACTGCAGTTTGCAAAATATAATAAGAATCCCTGTAAATATTTAGTAAAATTTGTAAAAATGTATTGTAATCTTCAATTTCATATAAATAGTTTTTTATGCTGTAAGAAATTGCTAAAATATGTGTCTTGCCTTTAAGCAACAGCTGACAGTGGGGTGCATTTAGAAGACAGCAGCAAGTGCGGTGTCACTTATAATTATCTAGTTTTTCACATTTAGATTTATTTTCATACACAATCATTTTGGAAACAGTTTATAGTATTTAACACGTATACATTTTTTGTTGGGACAATGAACAGCAATAATCATTGTTTGAATGTTTCTTTGAATTTGAATTGTTTTTAAATAATTCTGCCTTTTTAAGATTTTAGCATAGTTTTAACTCGTCTATCTGTTTGAGAAATCAAAACACTATTCCAAAGAGTTTTATTGCATTAACATGGTTTTCCAGGAAATAGCTTGAAACAGAAATGTTGTTGTTCTTGTTTACTTGCAATTATAATATTATTACAAGTTACTCAATACTACTACTCAGTTACTAGAAATATTATAAACAATTACGTTTTATTAGAGACAAAAAGACAAAATATCCTACATAATTATTTAATGCTCAATATCATTCCTTTCCTTTGTTGCACAATGTTGCCTCAAGGCAACATGCCTAAATAAAACTACCACCAGCATCATTGTTTTACTGTGTTTGATGGTAGTTGTCAGGCCTGTTTTATGTAAGAAACGTGAACACATTGCTGTCCTAACATGTGCAATAAAGGGTTAACTATAAATTAGCAACCCCTGGGGGTTTCAGTGTTTTTATAAAGTTTAACTTATTAAAGATTAAAGTTATTCTCAGGAGGAGTAGACTCTTGGGTTAAAAGTTTAATCTTAACAGTATTATACATACTTATTATTTTTTATTATTTTTTATGTCTGTCACAAAGGATTTCTACAGTCATAGTAACTGGATAGAACTGGGAAACAGAAGACCATTTTCCAGCCTGATCAAACCAGGCAGCACAATTGACAACATTGCTGGTAAAGCTTAAGTCTATTGCTGTGGTGAAGGTATATGGGTGTGTTTATGCACGGCTTTTCTTCTGGATCCCTTTGAATCTAAAATTGAATTGTGTGTGCTATTGTATGAGTCAAACAGAGCAAGATCCAGGATGTGGGAAGACAAGGAATTTCTGGTTGTGTGAGGCTGTCAGTCTGCATTCATCTGTTGCATTGTATATTTCATAGCCATGCCCAAACCTCCTCTCCTTTGTAAATCTTTCTGCTTCCTATCTAATAATCCTTACAGCTGGGGAGAGAAGGGTCTTGATCTTAATGTAATGACTCAATGTGGCAAGCTATGTGCTTTCATTGTAAGTTCACCATACTAAAATTTAGGGTAGTAATGACTTCAGGCTCCTGCACAATGATGGTGTACCAGTCTACAGGTAATTCCCCTTAGAATTGTGCCAGGGAAGGCATCCACCAAATCTGGCTCAACTGTGGCCTACATCCAGGCCATGCCATCCAGTCTATGTCAAATCAAATCACAGTTGCTATTCATGCTTGTGAAGGTATTACACACTATTAGGTACATTTCAGTCACAGGTGGGCTTACTGCTACAGACCATTTTTGCAAATTGAAATGAAAGACTTAGAATACATTACACTCCAATAGAAGTCTCTGCAGCATAATTTAATTTAACATATACAGAGACCAGCCCTATTAGGTGTTGATGAAGGGGTACCATAGGACATACTGAAAATGAACCACAAAATCTCTCTTTATAAACCAGATTCAGCAACATGCAGGAGTTGTACTGGAGATAACTGCACAGGAAATATTTTGGATGAGATTTTCATACAACAGAAACTGACCTCAGGATACTTTCACATCTTTAACTCCAGCAAACCAGCAGGTACTGCATGAAAAACAGAGCATGCCATGAAAATGTGACTTCCTTTATGAGCTACATACTTCCGTCATTGAAAGGACATAATAATGTGACTTCACTGTGTATAATATTCCTATAATACCCGATTCCAAAGATTGTGCTTGCTTACTCTCTGAAAAAAAAAAAACACTTGCAAAACACTCAAGCATGACTTTAATAAATGGTTTCAGAGCCCATGAATTATTACTCTTTACGTGTTGTACTAGTAAACCAAGTCCTTGTTAAGTAGTGTCATCATTTTCATGCTAAATAGTCTTTTAATCCAAATTTTTTGCCTTTAAATACATTTTCATTTCATTTCAAGGAAAGTGCAGCCATGGAGGATTTTTTGATTCAACAAGTCGTAAAGAGCCAAAAGGGGGAATAAACAAGGACACTGTGGAATCAGAGCATGGCTTCCTACATATAAAGGCAGTGGAGGTAGCCATCGCGGCTACCAGGGAGCTACTGGAGGACATCAAAGCAGCAGTAGGAGGTTCTGAGTTTCTTAGGTATGAAAGAAGAAATTCGCTATATGCTGAAAAAAAAGGTATGCGACATTTAAATAAAGGAACG
>JAMWET010002749.1:0-59411 GCA_024036415.1 Prochilodus magdalenae | reverse complement strand
AGATGCTGTAGTTCTGACTTGTTGATTTCAGCAGAGCTTCTTTATCCAGCTAACTGAGAAAACCACCCCTGCAACAGTGCCACAGTGTTATTCTCACATTGCTCTCTAGAGGGCGTACAAATCATGAAATCACCCATGTATTGTAACTGGGCGGAGAGGAAAGTGGGTGTGAATGAGCTCAAACTGTCTCTCAGAACTTGGTTATAAATTGTAGGTGACTATAATAGCCTTGGCACAGACGTGTGAATGAGAATGGCTTACCACTGAATGTAAATGTATAGCACTACTGAGTGTCCTTGTGAACAGGAGCACTTCTTTCCGGACCTCTGCCAATCCGGGGTGCACCCTCATGGACCGGTTTCTCCTGTGGGACAAGTTTCCTACACTGCAGGTAGACATACGAATGCTGCTCTCCACATGAACACACACAGAGAGAGTGTTTAAAGACTCCTCCTATGGGGTTTTAAATCCACTACATTCCACATTTCTGACTGGTAGCACTGTGGGGTGTCAGTGGAGGAATCAGCGATGGCCCTGTGAGAGTTTGTACAATGATGTAGTTTTAATAAACATGCACAGTAATGTTCACTACTGATGATGTTCCTTTAAACCAGGTACAGTCCACAGGTGGGTCTGAGTCACTGAACTGCCCTCCACTATTTCTCCAGAGGGACTGATGGACACTGAGACGCTCTTTGGGCCATCTAGAGGTAGACAGACACATTACACTTCATGGAGGTGGTTTTCTGATGGGTTCTTTCAGAACATGTAGAGGATCCATTTGACTAGAACTCTAACAGTTACTGTTTCTCCAAACGTGTCTTTGTTCTATGAGGATTAATAATCTACACTGACACCATGTGATGTACATTTAGGAACAGCAGGAGGTTTAAGATCACAGTGAGACAGTGAAGCTAGAACCCTTCAGGAGCTCAGGTATGTTTACTCTACAGAATCTCCAGAAATGATATTACACACCAGAGCTTCACTGTTAATGGCTGTTTCTGCTTCCTGTATTGGTATCAGAGCCTAAAAGATTCCTACAGTATTTAATCATCAGTTCATAATTTAATATTAGGAGGATATTGCTGCTGTGTGCAGCTTTATACTCCAGCTGTATATATGCTTGGTTTTTCAAATATTTCTGTAAATGAAGCTGCATGAAAACTTTAAATTAATTTTTTTTGTAATTTTTTGTGAAATATTCCCTTTACTTTGAGCACCAGTGTCGGCGCCTCCTGTGTTTGAGCTTCCCACCTTTTCCACACTCCCTTTGCGTACTGGACTAACAGGACGACTCATGAAGGGCATCACTGTTCTCTGAATGTCTACAGTCCTGGCTTTTGGGTCACTCAGGTGAAGTGATGAGGCCTGTCCTTGCTTACGCCACATGCTGATTTTGAAACTTGAACCATTAGCATGTCTCACAATGTCAGACTGTAGCCTGGAGGTCAACCATGGTCTTTTCCCAACAGCCAGGAATCTCTACCCCTAGTAAACCCTTGTACTGGGTCAAGAACAAACAGCAGAGCTACATTAACAGCCTTTACATGTAACACTTAATCAAAAATGTAAAATTTAATGCTGAAACATCCACACAATACAGCACCACAGCTACTTAATCAATAAGAAAGTAAAGAAAGCAAAATGTAGGAATTTATTTATTTATTTATTTACTTATTCATGAATCAACAGGACAGTTATTTATTCATGCAATAATTTACATCAAGCCTTTAAGTTACATACAGACTACTTCCTACGCTCAAACGCTAACAGGATGCTGATGTTGAGTTGGCACTATGGCAAACAAACAAACAAACAAACAAACAAACAAAAAATAAAAATGCAAAGAGCAGTGTGTGGCCTCACACTCTAAAACAATATGAGATTGTATATTACAGTCTGTTCTGAAACCAAAAGCAAAATCATAAGGTCTATATATAATTATAGGAAGTATAGAAGTACAAACATAAATAAACTACATGGGATATAATAGAACGTCAGGAGAACCATCTATTCATACAAAATGATCTAATATTGTGTTTAATAATATCATACTTTTATACATACAGGAATAAACAAACAAGTACTTTATATTCAGGATAGAAATGTAAATAAAACACTTGTACTTTTACTTCAGGAGTACTTTTTAACCAAGAGTACTTTCAGTTACACACAATAAGAGACGTATTGTATTCATCCACCCCCTCAATATCCAACAAAGGATCATAACCATCTTTAGTGAGGGGGAGAAATATGAAGGACTGGTACACTGTATATATGTGACAAGATATATGATTAAACTTCCCTAGCACTACAGAACCCAGACTGGATAGTTTATAGTCCAAACCTAAAGGTGGTGGAGTTGTTGAACATGGTGAGGTGTAGAGGAGGGTGGTGTGTTGTGGTTAGAATAAATACCATTTGAAAGGTTTTGACTGATGTTCCAAGTTCATCTAGCTTGCGGTAGTTTACATTGAGTTTACAACAACATTTCTTTTCTTTGTAAAAAGGGAGGATTCCAACGTTGGTCCTGGATCAGTGAATGGTGGTTATTTCACACTGCTGTAGATCGCTGAGGAATCATCCCCAAGTGTGGAAGTACCAGACCTGCAGCAACAGAGCAAACACTGTGACCCTACCTGAAACCATTACTAGAACATGGTTCCGGTTTGGTGTGAAGCTGTGTTAGACAGGAGTACGTTAGTTGGCTGAGGTTGGTTCTACTTACCTGCTCGTAGCACCAGTGTGAGTAAAGCATACACTGGCATACTGAACGTCCTCATTGGTGTTTAAGGTGGAAGCTGTCCCAGCAGAGCTCTCAGCATTCCCAGGGTTGTTGACTTTGTGATGTTTAACACTGGCATAACAAACATCATCCTGATTGGATGGATCTGGATCAGGTGTAGCACCTCCAGTTGTAGATCTCTTCGTCACACTGCTGTAGAGATTTTCCTGTAGTGGAAATGATGGACACATGAAACGACATCTCCTAGACTAGCATACAGTTTAATAACCGCTAACAGCCTTGAAATATGGAGATTTAGTAGCGATGCATTCACACGGGTTTAGGTTCTAAAAGCACTTGTTTTTTTAAGTAGTGTTATATGATCTGCATCAACAGACCGCCCACCACCATTCTCACCACTTCAGACTACAGGTACATGTTACAGGCTGGTATTAGGTGAGAGTGTGTGTTGGCTATGTGGGCTAATAATCAAAGAGAATACAATCTTCATAAAGCCTCCAAACCAGAGTACACACTATCACATAATGACATGCTGCATCAAACACCAGCTTGTGTTGTAAATGACTTGCCTGTGTTTGTTTTGCGTCATCAGCTGAAGTTCCTCTTCGCTTCTTCCTGGAAAGTAACATTAATAACAGGTCATATTCATAATAACAGTAATATTGGTCTGGGAGGGTGGGGGGTGGTTTGTCTTGGAGAGCGGGGGGGACAAACAGATTAGTGCTGAAGAGACCAACGTTGCTGCTGGTGGGTCTACCATGGGTTAGTATATGTGAAACAGTATGTTGGTCAAGCTGAAGACCAGTATATGGCATGTACCTTCCCACCCCATTCATTTTCAGTCAGAAAATATTGGGAATTTAATGAATTCTTAAGGAAAACTGTACATCAGATCAAGAAGCTGTATACATGCACACCATTCCTGATCAGACTGAACATTCCAGAGTTAAAACTGTGTTTGTGTCTTTAAACCTGTGGAACTATTTACCAGAGAAGAAGAAGAAGAAGAAGAAGAAGAAGAAGAAGAAGAAGACGAAGAAGATAAACTAATAAAGTTAAATACACTAATGATGATTTTCAAAGCACTGATGTTCACTTACCTCAAACAAAACACAGCAATGATGACAGATACACATCCGACTCCAACTCCGACTCCAATAACTGCATACAGCACCGTATTCCCTGTGTGCAGATCAGTGGTAGGGTTTAAAGTTACACTCGTTTATATGAATTTGTGTTATTTAGTTTAGCAGGTGAATTTTCCACCAGTGATACCTTTTACAGTGACGTTTACAGTGACATTCACTGCAGCTGATTTCTGAGATCCGTATCCATTCTGAGCCTCACAGTTGTAGGATCCGTTCTGTAGAGGACTGTAACTGTGTCCAGATCCTACAGGTGAGTCTCCACCTACTTTAAACCAGGTGTAGTTCACAGGTGGGTTTCCATCACTGCTGCAGGTCAGAGTCACTGAACTGCCCTCCACTATATAACCAGGGGGACTGATGAACACTGAGACGTTCTTTGGAGGATCTAGAATGAGAGGACACCAGCAGTGAGTGATCTAGTCCTCACAGGACACTACAGCTCTAGAAAAGAGAACTGCTACAAAACAGAGAACATACTCACACAGAACATTCAGAGATACAGCTTCAGAGTATTTCTCTATATACCCGTTACTGCACCTACACCTGTATACTCCTCTGTCCACAGAGCTGATGTTCTTCAGTGTGTAGGTCTCTCCTCCTACTACTAATGATGCTCCTTTAAACCAGGTACAGTTCACAGGTGGGTTTGCATCACTGCTGCAGGTCAGAGTCACTGAACTGCCCTCCACTATATAACCAGAGGGACTGATGGACCCTGAGACGCTCTTTGGGCCATCTAGAGGTAGACAGAGACATTACACTTCATGTGGATGTTTTTGAATTAGTAAACTATAAACGTTCTACAGAGATACATCACGGCTCATTACAGATCCTCATCATTTACTACGGCTTATGAAGATTCCAGATGGATTTAATCAAAGACGGTTTTAAGGCTTTATATTCTGCTCAGTATTTGAAATAATATTACATATGAATGTTGCTCAGTCTCTGTGTTTATTCAGTCCGTTTAAAATGAGGAATGAAATATGAACATACAGGAAGCAGCAGTAGCGTATCAGAGATGTTTACACGCTCCTACAGCAGAGCTTCAGTTAGTTCTGTATGAGCTCAGCCATAGACAGTCAGTGAATGGAGTCTGCAGATGACTGACTGAGATATTGATATGATTAAAGCAGTTATTAACCAGCGTTTTCTGTCTGCATGGGCAGAACATCACCATGCTAGTGAACATGTATGGCGTTAGATCACTGGTGTAGTACTTTCTACACAGAGGTTAATGATGCTGCTGCAGCTTCGGGTTCAGTACATTCACTGACACTTCAGCTCTGATTGTTTTCTGAGAGTGAATGAATCTGTACTTACAGCTGACATTCAGAGTGACCTCAGGAGAGTGGAGGTTCTGATCCAGTACAGCACAGTGATACCCGCCTACATCCTCCCTGCTGACCGGCTGCAGGTGGAGGAGTCGTTCAGTACTGAAGGATAAAACATGTTCACCTCTGTACCAGGTGAATGTTGGTGTGACTGTCAGACTGCAGGTGGTGTTACATGTGAGAGTGACGTTACCTCCCTCCATCACTCTCTCAGGAACCTCCACCTGGAGACCTGAGTACGGGAGAAACACACTGTGGAGAACTCACACTAGCTGGATGAAGGTTTAACTGCAGTCTTGAATATTTTGTTTGCTGTATTGTAGACTGAACATGAAACCCGTCTGATTGAATACAGAGTTGGAGTGCTGATTGAGGATTAGATTCCTTGTGTGATTATGTAATTCCTGATTTGGATTTGTAATTCCTTTTCTTCCGTCTTAAGCGGTGTGTTTCTCAGGTGTGGTATGAAGGAGTGATGTGATTATAGTACAGAACTGCTCTGTGATTCCTGAACACCAGTGAATGAAGTACAGTGTCTTATTTCTGCTGATGGAGCTCACCTGTGACTTTAAGATCAACTCCATCTGCACCTGTCCACTTTCCTCCAGGTCGGTCTGTTAGAAATCTGAAGTAGTATTTCATTTGGTCCTTTTCTGTCACATTCTGCAGTCTGAGAGTGTTGTGTTGTTTATCTCCGAGGTACTGAACCCTGCCTCTGTAGTCTGGATCATCTAACAGATCAGGAGATCCTCCATTTTGTACAGATGACTGTTTGGTCCAGAAAGCTTTCGTGACTGAGTAACCACTTGGATATTTGTAAGTGCAGCTCATGTTGACTGTAGACCCCTTTACAGCACAGATAGATGTGGGGTTGTAAGTCACACCCCACCCATTCTGAGCAGCAGCTCCTGTAACACAGAACACAGAGATGTGTGATTATTACTATGTGGGGTTCAGTCAGTATGATGCTGCACACAGTCTCCACTTCAGCTCATTTCTGAACACAGCTGAACTGATCAGAGCATCATGTAGAACATAAACTCATAACTGTACAGAGTGTAATGAACATGGTGGTGAGAAGTAACAGCTCTGACTCACCTGAGCTGAAGAGCAGAAACAGCAGGTGAACAGTGAGAGTCATTGTGAGAGGGATCAGCAGTGCAGCCTGTATGATCATATACAGTATGTGTGTAAAATCTGTTCATTTAGAGAATAAAGGCCATTTCAAATATTAACATCTGTAAACGAACCATCATCACAGAATAAGAGTTCTGAGCTACTTCCCTTTTTCCAGATGTGTTATGTACTGATCATTCTTTTACAACCCCAATTTCAAAAAAGCTGTGCCGCTGTGTACAATGTAAATAAGCGTAAATATAAACAGACTGCAGTAATTTGCATAGAGCCGTATATTATACACAGTAGAACACAGAACACATATCTGATGCTGAAAGTGAGACATTTTACTGCTTCATGGAAACTATTAACTCCTTTAGAACTTGATGGCAGCAGCACATCTCAGCAACGTTAGCACACAGGAAACACAAGGCTGGAACAGGAAGTGGTACTAATTAAAACAGGCAGCTGGTCACATGACTGGGTATAAAAAATGTTCCTCAGTGTAAAACTGAAGATCTTGTACCCCTCACCTGCCCTTAGTTTGTAGCACCGCCCCTTCCCAGGTGTTCCTCATTAGTTCTTGTCCATTCATACCGCCTGTTCCCTTAGTTCTTGTTTGGTGTTTTGCCTCTGTGTCTCTTGTTTCTGTAACCCTGTCCCCAATCGTATCTCAGTTTACTGGTGTCTTTTGTTATTTTGGTTTTGTTTTAATTGGGTTCTGTTAAAGACTTGCATTTACATCCTGCCTCCTCGTCTTGTCCCATGTGACATAACACCAGGCCTACTATGGATGTAGCAGGTCTGATTCATGCTTGTGATGGGCTCATTGCATATCTTGAAAACCTGCTTGCTGCTCCTCAGACTAGAAGATCTTTAGTGCTTCCTTCTATCATGGCTGTTCCCTCCCCTTCTGAGGCCTCTGCCTCAACAAGAGGCCCGCCTGCCTTCGAGGACATCGCAGCAGGCCCGCCAGCCTCTGAGGACGTCTCAGCAGGCCCGGCTGCTTCTGAGGCGTTGCAACAAGCCTGCCTGCCTCTGAGGGTGTCTGTTTAGCTCTTGGTACTGCTCCAGTGTCAGCTCCCCTGACTCCCAAACGGCTGGCTACGCAACCATATACGCAGTGAGCGCGTTGTACGCCAACATCACTGTGGTCAGGAGCACCCTCACACCACTTACCCTCCATCAAGCATAAAGCTACAGACAGCAGTGTTGTCTGAAACACTGTGCGAATGCAGAAAGCAGGAGGAGCTTCTTCAGATTAATCTGTGTTAACAGTATGTGGTTGAAGTGTGTTGTCGCCTCGTATACTCTCTCTAGTCTTCCTTGTTTCACTGAACCAGTCTTTCTTTCTGCAGACGTCACGTACAAGAACCGCTCTACAGAAAGATCTGCCCTCTCTCTTCAGTCTCCTTCTGTAGGTCATCTAAAGTACTGAACTGAAAATGAAAAGCTGAGGAATAACAGCAACACCTCCTCCTTCAGTCCATCAGAGTTGCTGTTGGGCGTTACAGTGTGGGCCCTACATGTCCTGTCTCTCTGCTCATTCAGACCACATCTCATTAGCATGATCAGATAACACGGTGTAGGTTCTAAGTGCAGATGCTCAAACCACACTACAGCACAGACTCTGTTGTGGGTCAGTTAGTGCTAATGCTAATGCTAGTGAGACTTCTGCTCTAATTCTATCTCTAACTCAATGCTACTGTCCGTACTGGGGGGGGAATTTTTTCAGTATTATAAGTATAGATTATTTTCCATTTTGTTAGTTTTGTTTTTACCACGTGCTTTTACATATGGAACTGTCTGGGGAATAGGAGCAGACAAATGGTGACTGTATTACTGTGAAACAATGGGGTCTGTCAACTTCACACCAGCCTCATCACAGGGGGCTCAGACGATCAGCAATCAACACAGGACATCAAAAGCTATGGAGAGCAGCTCGTTTTGGGCAAATGGACATCAAAGAACAGCCTGACCAATGTGTGAATGTCACGTAGCACACGTTCATCATGTATCCGTGATATATAAAAATGTAACCATGACACCGTACGGGAAGGTTTTTGTCAGACGCAGTTCTGAAACCTTCCGCCGGCGTTAGTTCACTGCAGGATTAAAGAGTGTTTTTCTACATTCCTATGGCTGACTGATCGAGTTGATTCTTTGAGCACGGAGTAGCAAATACAACTACAACTACAACAGTACTGCCACTACCCTAACCCTACTGCCTCTACCTCGATTCTACGTCAACAGCGAATACAACTACAACACTACTGCCTCTACTTTAATGCTACTGCCTCTGCTTCGATGCTACTGTCTGTACCTACACACTACCCACACTCCAACCTCTCCAACATGGCCAAGACCAAAGAGCTGTCTAAGAAGACCAAGGACAAAATTATAGACCTTTGTAAAGAGTATTTCCTACCTTCAATAAGCGACGCTCATCTCCTGAACCCAAAGAACAAATACAGACAGCAGGAGCTTCTTCAGCTTTAACTGTCTAGCAGTATGTGGTGAAGAAGTGTTGCTGACTCTTTCACACAGACTCGGTTTACTCCCTCGTTTCACTCGTTTCGTCTTTCTTTCTGCAGTATTTTCAAAAAAGGTTCAACAAAGACACCTCCCGATTCCACTCACACTGTCGTCCTGGTCAGGCTGAGACGGCGTCAGGCCCCCACTGCCCACCATACTTCCTGAACAAAGCGAACTTTAGGAAAGTTGTACCAAAGTTAATCCAACATATCTCATGCAGCATAAGAGGATCACGCACCCTGGATCACTGCTACACCTCTTTCCGCAATGCGTACAAGGCCCTCCCCCGACTCTGTTTGACAAATCAGATCACTGCTCCATTCTGCTTCTGCACATCTATAGGCAGAAGTTGAAACAGGTACCACTCACTATCAGGAAGGTCCACCGCTGGTCCGACCAATCAGATTGATGCTGCAGGACTGTTTTGATCAAGTGGACTGGGAGATGTTTCGGTAGGAGTACACAGACTCTGTGACTGGATTCATTAGAAAGTGCATAGAGGATGTTGTACCCACTAAACCAGTCCGTGTTTACCCCAACCAGAAACCCTGGCTGAACTGTGAAGTACCGCTGCTTTTAAATCTGGACACACGGAGGAGTATAAGAAAGCCAGCTATGCTCTCCGGAAGACCATCGGAACAGCCAAACGTGAGTACAGGGCTAAGGTGGAGTCACAGTTCAACACCACCAACACAAGAAGCCTGTGGCAGGGGTTAAACACAGTAACAGACTTCAGGAGGGAAACTCGGTCTGTGGATCACATCAGTGCTGCGCTTCCAGACGAGCTGAACACTGGTGTCCCTGGTGGCAGTTCACTAAAACACTAAACAGAGCCGTTACAGTAAGCAGTACCCACATGATCTGGAGCTGCTCTTAGTTCAGAGGTAGGAATATCAGTTCTAATGTACACGTGTAAGATTTACCGTATTTACTGGACCAGCATAAAAGTAAAGGCATGTCTTACCCGGCTGATGGCAGACGCATCACCACTACTGCCCCAGCAGCAAATGAAGAACGAAGCTGCAGCTTTGAGGTTTTAATGTGCTAGACTGTCTGTGGGTTCTCACATTCTGAATGTTCCCATGGCTCTTTAACAGTGTTCTTCTGCATTCCATTGCATCACTCCTCCTTCTTTAATAACACGTCCTATATTATATATACCCATTCTGAGGCCATTTCTAGAACACAGTGATGAGGTACGAGTTGTTGTGACATATGCTGCCGGTATTTTGACCTTATAATACTTACAGAAGACGCCATGTGACCTCTTTGTCACAACAGGACTGAACCTTTATGATTTTATAACTGACCCCTCATTATTTTCCCTTAAGGGGAAATGGGTCAGGGCTCTCATGGGCTAGACGAGGGACTCTGAGTATCTGCATTTAAGCTTGGTTCTGTTTTGTTTTCTCACTATGTGTAAATAAGGCACTCTGTTTCACTTGTGTGGGCGGGTGGGTGGATGTGTCTCTTAGGGCCTCATCAAGGTCTTCCTGGTCAGTGTCAGCCGGGCCACATGTGTTTATCTTTAAACAGGTCTCTTTACTAATGTTCTGTACTGTTCATTCCTATTATGAGTGGATGTCTGTGGATGGCCTATTGAAGGGTTGAATTTAAGGTCAGGAATGAATAACTGAGAGAGTAAGAGTAAAACATTGGGGAAGTGGAAAGAGAGAGGGAGAGAGCGCATTCTCACAAAAAAGGAGGAAGTCTAGACAAAGCAGTCTACCGCATGGCCCACCACAACCCCCACTGTGCTGTCTGTGTTATCTTACAGAGACTAAGAGATGTTTATTAATTAATTCATCCAGTTCATTATTTTTGACTGTTTAATATCAAGTTCTCCAGGTAAAGATGAGTTACTTCCAATCCTAAACTGATGCTTATGCTGATCTCTATTTATCTATAAACTTAGCATGAACAAGTGTTTTACACTTATTACATTTACGTTTCATTACATTTCATTTATTTTCAACTAAATAGAACACAGCTGTACTCTGACACCACAGTTTCAAAAACAAGTGTCACAAGTTCTTTAGAAAACGAAAGGAATTACTTACTCATGTTCTCTTTCTCTTTCTGTCTCTCTCTCTCCACACACACATATATGTATATATATACAGTGAGGAAAATAAGTATTTGAACACCCTGCAAGTTCTCCCACTTAGAAATTATGGAGGGGTCCGAAATTGTCATCTTAGGTGCATGTTCACTGTGAGAGACATAATGTAAAAAAAACCTGGAAATCACAATGTATGATTTTTTAATAATTTATTTGTGTGTTACTGCTGCAAATTAGTATTTGAACACCTGTGAAAATCAGTGTTAATATTTGGTACAGTGGTCTTTGTTTGCAATTACAGAGGTCAAACGTTTCCCGTAGTTCTTCAGCAGGTCTGCACACACTGCAGCAGAGATTTTGGCCCATTCCTCCACACGTCTTCTCCAGATCAGCCAGGTTTCTGGGCTGTCGCTGAGAAACACTGAGTTTGATCTCCCTCCAAAGATTTTCTATAGGGTTTAGGTCTGGAGACTGGCTAGGCCTCTCCAAAAACTTGATATGCTTCTTACGGAGCCACTCCTTGGTTATCCTGGCTGTGTGCTTTGGGCCATTGTCATGTTGGAAGACCCAGCCACGACCTATCTTCAATGCTCTAACTGAGGAAAGGAGGTTGTTCCCCAAAATCTCGCAATACATGACCCCGATCATCCTCTCCTTAATACAGTGCAGTTGTCCTGTCCCATGTGCAGAAAAACACCCCCAAAGCATGATGCTTCCACCCCCATGCTCCACAGTAGGGATGGTGTTTTTGGGATGGTACTCATCATTCTTTGTCCTCCAAACACGGCGAGTGGAATCAAGACCATCTGACCACAGAACCTTCTCCCATGACTCCTCTGGATCATCCAAATGGTCATGGGCAAACTTAAGACGGGCCTGGACATGTGCTGGTTTAAGCAGGGGAACATTCTGTGTCATGCATGACTTTAAACTATGATGTGTATTACCCACAGTAACCTTGGAAACAGTGGTGCCAGCTCTCTTCAGGTCATTGACCAGCTCCTCCCGTGTAGTTCTGGGCTGATTCCTCACCTTTCTTAGGATCATCGATACGCCACGAGGTGAGATCTTGCGTGGAGCCCCAGTCCGAGGGAGATGGACAGTCATGTTTAGCTTCTTCCATTTTCTAATAGTTGCTCCAACAGTTGATCTTTTTTCACCAAGCTGCTTGGCAATTCCCCCGTAGCCCTTTCCAGCCTTGTGGAGGTCAACAATTTTGTCTCTGGGGTCTTTGGACAGCTCTTTGGTCTTAGCCATGTTAGTAGTTGGGGTCTTACTGATTGTGTGGGGTGGACAGGTGTCTTTATGCAGCTAACGACCTCAAACAGGTGCTTCTAATTTAGAATAATAAGTGGAGTGGAGGTGGAGTTTTTAGAGGCGGACTAACAGGTCTTTGAGGGCCAGAATTTTGGCTGATTGGCAGGTGCTCAAATACTTATTTGCAGCAGTAACAAACAAATAAATAATTAAAAAATCATACATAGTGATTTCTGGATCTTTTTTTTAGATTATGTCTCTCACAGTGGACATGCACCTAAGATGAAAATTTCAGACCCCTCCATGATTTCTAAGTTGGAGAACTTGCAAAGTCGCAGGGTGTTCAAATACTTATTTTCCTCACTGTATATATATATCTTGAAGTGGCCTTGATGATGAACATTGGTCAACATGCCTTAACCGTGCATCTGCGTAAATGTAATAGTGTTTGCTCAGTGGTGATCCCTAACACTTTCTTCTTTAATGGCGGCTTGCCTTACATAAAATTGTCAATATCAGATAACACCACACTGTAGAGAACTGTAGCGGTGTAGACTGTATACATGATTGACAGCAGCTGTCATTTCATTTAAGACATGAGGAGTTGGACTAGGTGTGACCTCATACACTGTCTTACTGTAACTGATAACTGTCAGAGTTCAGCTCCAGCACACTGAAGACTTTTCACCACGAACAGCCGGCTGAAGTGGAGCAGGGATACGGATCCTTCAGGGGTTAAACTCAGCTTTTGCAAGGGGAGTAACATGTATCTAGTTGTATCTTAATATTAATAATCACTGAGTGATCATTTGTGAGCTCGAGTGCTAACGCGAGCTAGATTAAAGTTAGCTAGCTAGCTAATCTGTAACCTGCCTGAAAGGTTTTGGCTGTTGCTTAGGAAACGCTACCCGGCCAGTGTCTGTTTTAGTAGCGCTGCTAGCGTTAGCATTAGCGCTCCGAGCTAGAGAATGTTTGGGGCTTCTTCCTGTTTTGTTTTTAGCCGTGCTGCTAGCGTTAGCATTAGCACGCTGAGTTGGTGATTGTTTAGAGCTCCTTTCTGTGTGGTTTTAGCAGAGCTGCTAGCGTTAGCATTAGCGCTCCGAGCTAGAGAGTGTTTGGGGCTTCTTTCTGTTTGTTTTTAGCCGTGCTGCTAGCGCTAGCATTAGCACGCTAAGTTAGTGATTGTTTAATTCTTCTTTCTGTTTGGTTTTAGTAGAGCTGCTAGCGATAGCATTAGCGCTCCGAGCTATTAAATGGAGCACCGTGCTGTTTGTTTTTAGCAGTGCTAGCGTTAGCAGTATCAACTTTGAGAAGGTGAAAAGTGGAGCACCGTTCCGTGTAACGTTTTGTAAGCAGACTCAATGCAACAGCAGGTTTACCACAGGAGTAATGTTATTTGGATGTATCTGTGTAAAGTATCCCCGAATTTAATATTTAAGAGGTTAAAAATAAAGAGACCCAAATAAACATACAACCGTCAGTTTAATACCAGATATGATGATTTTATGTATATAAAGTTTTACTAGTAATTTGTGGTAAGTGCTGCTGTATATTGCATTTACACCGTGTTTGTTTTACTTCAGAGAGATGTTTCTCATCCCAAAAATCTCCTCCTCGACTCTTCAGCGAAAGAGGTGAGGCTATTTAATTTACCACACACACACACACACACACACACACACACACACATTCTAAACACAGTATCTGATCTGGAATTTGGGAGGCATGTTTCCAGTACTGTATAGAATAAAAAACAGAACTGCTAATTTTGGTCAAACAGAAACTCAGAAACTGTACAACTAGAGAAACTGATCATTTTCAGGTGGTCTCAAAGTTTTCCAGAGCTGTACATGTGTTTATGTATTTATGTATGTGTTTGACATCGTGACACATGCATATGAACATTTTTTTTTGCTCGTCTGTGAATGTGATGTAAGAATGGACAGGTAGGACTTGTAAATATGGAGGGTGTTTTTAGGCTAAATGCTGATGAACTATATATAAATACCATACAAAAAAAGAAGATGCCTAAAATGGTCAAACTTTTATCTTTCAATGGTCTTAGAGTCAGATCACTAAAGAAACACAGACATGAGTCAGTATGGGAAGCGTGCTCTGATTGGTTAGCTCACCCGCTCAAAGAACAGCAACATTCTTAAGTACTGAAATATAAAACATACATGCTTATAAAATATTCTGCAGATATTAGACCATAATTATTTTAGTGATTACAGAGAGAAGTAGGCTGAATAACGCTTATAGAATCGTGCTAAGCTATTTTTATGTTCCTCTTCTTCAGAAAGCAGTCTGAGCTGAACATGAGGGACATGAAAACAGCTAATATCAGTCTGTAAAGCACAGTAACACATATAGCCTGTTATATAATACAGATACAGAGAGGTCGGAAACGATCATGTAGCGATTATTATGTTTTAGCTGCATAAACACACACAGTTATTAATATTACAGTACTGATCAGATCAATCAGCCACGGTGGGATCCAATACAGCATCTCTCTCTCTTTCTCTCTTCAAGGGGGGTTTTCTCTTCATTCTGAGTGGATTCCATGATGATGGTTTCAGTGCTGGTTCCTCAGAGTCT
The DNA here is from genome assembly GCA_024036415.1 of Prochilodus magdalenae. NCBI lineage: Eukaryota > Metazoa > Chordata > Actinopteri > Characiformes > Prochilodontidae > Prochilodus > Prochilodus magdalenae. Next base: position 44,609 of record JAMWET010002749.1, on the reverse strand, counting down.
GAAAGAACACACAGAGAGAAACACTATATATAGTTTTAACATGTACCATTACTAATAATAGCAGTAATATTAGTAATAATAATAATAATCATCATCATCATAGAAATAATAATTGTGCTTGTTTTCTAAGCAAGTGATGCTTACTGTGATAAGCTACAGAGCGAGCCCGTGTTCATGGTTAGTCCATTTACTGAAAGCAACTCCATTATGCAGACACTAGGGGGCGAGCTGAGCTCACTAATGGGCTAAAGCACTACCAGTGTTAATGGAGGAGTCAGATTTCCTCCTGGTTAACTGGGACCTTTTTTGTATGTGTGCAACATTAGAATAGCTGAGAGGAACTTAGCAGAGAATAAGAGAGGAAGTTTTATTAACAGAGTTTAAAATAGTTCACAGGGGAAAACAGAGATGGCTAAAAGCAGATAAAGACTCCAGCAAGTATTAGGAGAAAGACAGAAATATGACCAAGACAAACAGAAGAGCAAAGAAAACCGATCCACCTCACTACAAACTCTACAGATAATAAAGGTGTAGCTGTTCAAATGGTAGGGAAGGAGACTTGACAGTGGAGAAGCTGCTTGAGCTGATAGACCACAGATGATAAACGAGTTCAAGCTGCGAAGGAGACGCCAAAGTGGAGACCGTCTACCAGCTCCAGTACAAGTGGCCTCACTCACTTCTAGAGTGTCATAGTCAGCAGAACGGGACTGAGGATCCAGAGTTGCATACAGACCATCAGAAACTTTGGAACAAACTGTCTGTTTGAGAGAAAGAGAGAATGAAGAGGAGGAGAAATTAAGAAATGTGCGTTCTGGAGGAATCTGAATGTCTGACCGAACTGTGTTTATAAGGAGGCTCTTACTGTAAGTGTGTTGTACACATCAGAGGATCTGGACCTGGAGTCAAGAGCTGTGTACGTGTCGTCCTTAGCATTAGGGTCAACATCCTGCAGAGAGGAGGATTATAGAACATAAGCAGGTGGAGTTCATACCCACCAACGTCAAGTACATTTACCCTACAGACCAAAAGACTGGAAGCAGCACTAGCTGCTCGGTGTGTGTGTTTGTGTGTATGTGTGTGTGTGTGTGTGTGTGTGTGTGTTTGTGTGTGTGTTTGTTTGTGTGTGTGTGTGTGTGTGTGTTTTAGTGTGTGTTTGTGTGTGTGTGTGTGTGTGTGTGTGTAGAAGGTGTGTGTGTGTGTGTGTGTATAGAAGGTGTGTGTGTGTGTGTGTGTGTGTGTGTATAGAAGGTGTTTGTGTGGTGTGTGTGTGTGTGTGTATAGAAGGTGTTTGTGTGTGTGTGTGTGTGTGTGTGTGTGTGTTTGTGTGGTGTGTGTGTGTGTGTGTGTGTATAGAAGGTGTGTGTGTGTGTGTGTGTATAGAAGGTGTGTGTGTGTGTGTGTGTATAGAAGGTGTGTGTTTGTGTGTGTGTATAGAAGGTGTTTGTGTGTGTGTGTGTGGTGTGTGTGGTGTGTGTGTGTTTGTGTGTGGTGTGTGTGTGTGTGTGTGTGTGGTGTGTGTGTGGTGTGTGTGTGTGTGTGTGTGTATGTAAAAGGTGCATTTTGAAGCATGTAAATGTAGCGCTGCTGCTGGAAGCTGATCTTCTTGGTAGGGCATTGTAGTGACTCTACAAGTGTAGTGTGGAGCACAGTGCACCAACATCTGAAATCTAGTTTCTGTGTGAAACTTGAATTGTTCACGTCTCTCCAGTCGATTTCCTCTTCATTCTTTATTCTTATGAGCGCAGTTTCTGAATATGTGGAATATAGTTCAGTTATGTTACAGCTACAGTTAAAGAGTTTTAGAATTGAACCTGCTGAATAAATTCTGTAGCACATTTAATGTAGGTGTGCTAGAAGTATTTTGCAGAATTGCTTGGCTTTTGCCTGTGTCTTTGGGTTTTGTGTTTTGAACAATTGGATTTTTGTGTGTTTGGTTCTAACCACGTATGGTTACTGACATTTATACAAATTCAGATTAGATCAGATTAAGATGGGAAAACAAGGATGATGCATCTGAGCAGTCAGCTCTGTTACACAGTGCTTACTTACCTGTTCTGAACTGTCTTCTTTAGCTGAATGAGCTCTTCTCTTTCTCCTGAGTAGCCACAACATTTACTATTAATTATAATACAGTGTCCTAATGGTACACTTGGTAGCCAACTGATTAGTTATTAGAATCATAGGCTATCTTTGAAGAATTTGAAGGCAAGAAGTACATGTTCTTACCTTATCAAGAAAACTACCAGGCCTCCACACCCAGCTATGAGCACACCAAAGACGTAGAGAACAGCACTCTGAAACCCTGCATGTAAAAAACAGTGTGCAGCTTTCAGTGGTCAATTCTCATTTTATTATTTCAGTGGTCCATTGTACTGGTCAGTACTGAACCCTGGTACTGTGCTAGTGATGTGGTGTAATGTAGGAGAGCTCTTTCCCATTTACCTTTTAAGCTCAGCAGCACTGCAGCTGATCGTTCAGATCCATGTTCATTCTGAGCCTTGCAGTAGTACCATCCACTGCTATTGGAATTGACAAGTAAGCTGTATTCCTTCCCAGATCCTACAGGTGAGTCTCCACCTTCTTTAAACCAGGTGTAGTTCTGCACAGGTGGATTTGCCTCACTGCTGCAGCTCAGAGTCACTGAACTGCCCTCTGCTGTATTATTAAAGGGGCTGATGGATACTGAGACGCTCTTTGGGCCATCTAGTGGTAGAAAGACACATTACACTTCATGGTGATTTTGAATAAGCAAGCTGTGGAAGGCTAACAGAAGGACTTTATGTATTATTGCCGACTCCTGATTATTTGGTTTTAAAACCAAGTTTTATGGTTTAAGATTAATAAACCATTACAAATATTACTGCACAATAAGAATATGCTACTACAGTATAATCTGGAACCTTCAAAGAAGCAATATTTAAGAAGAAACAACCTGCTGAATAATACTCCAACTGTAGTGGTTGCTTATCATCATGGTTACTGTTTTTTTCATAGGCTTAAAGGATCTAACCAGGAGAAGAACCATCAACATGATTAAAAAAGAGGTTGGAATACGCCGTCAGGGAAGCAGCAGACTTCTTCATCCTCTCATGTTGGACTGATTCCACTCATACAGCACTACAGTGACCCACTATCACCTCTACAGGTACAAAGTGGCATTACAAGACAGGACAGGACAGGCCAGGCTAGGGCCAACTGGTTAGCGTGCTAACTTAACAAGATATCTCTGCAACATGGTGCATAGACACCTTTGGCACACCATCAAAACCACAATGGTTCATTACTTTGTGTTGATAATTTTGTTGTTTTGGAACGTTTTAAAATGTTAATCATACACATGGCTCCTTAGTTGTTCAAAATAATATCTGTACCCAGGGAAGATAAAGGTCACCAGAAACAATAAATGATCATACATTTAGTGATATGGGCAAAATCCCATGCAGCTTGAATATTCACACACAGTCCCTGCATTTTGTGTGGTAGGGATGGCTGTGAAGTGACAAAAGTGGGACTCACTGAAGATGACCTGCTGTCATTCTGAGTCACTCCCTGATGAGTCTAACACAACACCATTGCAGTCTTTGGTGACGTTGACGTGGTGTAAAGGGCAGACATCGTAACAGTCTGTGTGCATGTAGTCCTGCATTGTGCAGCTGTCTATCAGTGGTGCTGGCACTAACAAGATGACTCATAAAGGGCCTCACTGCTCGCTGAACGTTCGCAATTCTGGCTGTTGGGTCAGTCAGGTACAGTGATAAGACCCGTCCTTGCTTATGTCACATGCACGGCAGAGCGTGAAACTTGAATCATTAGCATGTCTCATGATGTCAAACCTACCCACCAAGTTTCATTCCTGTTGGTCGATTCCTTCTGGGTGCAGCTATTTGTGAAACTGTTCTTTTGATGATGAGTGGATAATATAGGTCCTGTTCTTATTTAGTTTTGTGAGGTAGGTAGGTTTAAATGAATGGAACATGTTTAAAATACTAAGTTTAGTAAGTATTTAGCTTTTTGTGTAATGACCAAATGAATCTGTACTTACATCTGACATTCAGAGTGACTTCAGGAGAGATCAGACCCCATACAGCGCAGTGATACCTGCTTGCATCTTCCCTGCTGACCGACTGCAGGTGGAGTTGGTCAGTACTGAAGGTTACACGATGTCCATTTCTGTACCAGGTAAAAGGTGGTCTGACTGTCAGACTGCAGGTGGTTTCACATGTGAGAGTGACTGTATCTTCGTCTATCACTCTCTCAGGAACCTCCACCTGGAGATCTGAGAACAAGAGAATGCAAAGTTACAATGATATACTAAAAGTTAAGAGTTCACAGGTGTGGGACATGGTGAAGTGGGGTTGAACACCAACCGATATTACGACCATCAGTACAGACATCTAGACTTAGAAACCCCATATATAAAAAAGTCCAATAATCTCTTGAAGGTCTTACTTTGTTACTGTACAGGCCCTCCTAAGGAGTGTATTCCTCCAGTATGAAGGAGTGGTGTAATTACATTTCAGAACTGCCATGTAGTTTCTGAACACCAGTGAATGAAGCACAGTGTCTTATTTCTGTTAACGGAGCTCACCTGCGACTAAAAGAACAACTCCACCCACACCTTGCCACATTCCTTTAGGTTGGTCTGTTATAAATCTGAAGTAGTATTTACTTTGGTCCTGTTCTCTCACATTGCTCAGTCTGAGTGTGCAGTCATGTTGTTGATCTCCGAGGTACTGAACCCTGCCACTGTAGTCTGGATCATCTAACAGATCAGGAGGTTCTAAACTGTCTTGAGGTAATTGTTTGGTCCAGAAGGTTTTTATGACTGAGTGACCACTTGGATATGTGTAAGTGCAGCTCATGGTCACTATAGAGCCTTTTACAGCGCAGATAGATGTATGATTGTAATTCACAGCCCACTCTTCCTTGGCAATAAGTCCTGCAACACATAAACATGTATATTATTATTATTATTATTATTATTATTATTATTATTATTATTATTATTTGAGTCCCAGAAACAGGAATTTCTCTTCATGTACAAACACTCACTCACCATAAACCAGGAGTAGAAAGACCAGAGTAGTGGGAGGGGTTATTCTCAGCGACATCATCATACTAAAATCTGCAACACAAAAGAAAATTAAATGTGGTCTGTTTGTTGATCTTTCCAGACAGACATCATATCCATCACTCTGTGTTGACTCTGGACTGGTCATAATGCCTTTGATGTCTGTATGGGGGCTTTAGAGGGTAAAAGAAAGATGTGAGTTCATGTGCAGAGCTTTAGAGTCTGATGGCTTATTGCGTAACACAACATGACATGTTATTAATACCGGAGTAAATACGGCTCCTTGCAGTGCTTGTGGTTTAGATGTTGGAGCATCAACAACAGAATAAGTAAAAGCATTTCCTACCCCCTTATGATGGTGTTGTCTCCATTCACTGTCCGAGCAGCGATTGAAGAAACAAGCCTCTGCGTATCTGTGGGATCCAACATTCACGTCGCTGTTGAACGCTGTTCTTCTGCTTTCCATTGCATCACTCCTCCTCTCTATGCCATGCTAGCAGCAGATAAGCAAGTTCAAGTGAAGTTCAGCCTGAAAATGTTCAGTACACTCTTGCATGAACACTGATTGATATCTAGGCCAGTAAACGGAATTGTATAACACTGGAAAAACAGATCTAGCGTTTTGCTATCTGGTTCACCTCTCAGTGACCATGTTCATCTTTGTACAGGTCTCTTTGCTAATGTTAAGTACTGTTAGTTACTGTCCTTATTATAAGTGCATGTCTGGGCATGGTGTCTTGGGGGATAAGATTCACGCTTAACATTCACTATGAATAACGGAGACAGTAAGAGGAGTAGTAAAGGGGCACATGCACAAAGGGGAAGTGCAAATTAGAGACGAGAAGGCGGTGTCACAACAAAGGAAGATAAAGCCATCTCATATGCTAACATAACCACACGGCCCACCACAACCCTTCAGATGACCATATAGGTTTCGTCATGTTGTCATGGAGATGAGTGATAAGTCACACTATGACCCTGTGTGACTTGGTATTGATGGATTTTTGTTCAGTTATGCATTTAAGTTTCAATCATAAGCGCTTAACCATGGTCTTTTCCCAATAGCCAGGAATCTCAGGCTCGACGGAGGTGTGTAAACTCCAATAATGGGTCCAGGACAAACAGCAGACCTACAGTAACAACTGTTAAATGTAAAAATAAAGCTGAAAAGTAAAATGTAATGCATGATCCAAACAGTATGGCTGTGTCAGTTCACTACAGACACTACATTTCCCATAATGCCCCAGCATCATCCACAGAACACTTTCACTTTCACCTACAGTCAAACTGGAGGACAGCTGCTCTCAGTACAGCGCTAGCAGGACGTGTGTCTCGTCTTTAAATTAAAGTGAGGGTGTGCGGTTCTGATCCTATATGGTTCTATCAGGAAATGATGATGGAACACAGAACTGCACTGGGATGTGGTTTGTAGGGCCTAATGATTGTTTGGCTTTACCTACATGCTAACTGAAAGTGTTAGCAGAACAGTGGAAGAGACAAAGACACATGTCCACATCAGTATTTTGGGAACACAAGAGCTTTAATAGTTCTTGGATGAAGAACCTTTCCTTTAAGGAATGTTCTGCCATAGTGATGCAGTTTTTATTATGCAGGTTGTTATGCGTCTACAACTGACAACTGTGTCCTGCTTGATTTAGAAAAGACGGTTCTTCAAGGGTTCTTTAGTCAAGAAAATGGTTCTATGTAGAACCTTGATCTCTCAAAGAGCTGTTTTATCATGGCAAGAGTTTGTTAAGTAGTTGAGTTTCTACATAGAACCTTTTTTTCCTAAAGAACCCTGAGAGAACCATCTTGTTTAAATGTGTAGAACACTCTAGAACCATCATGCTTTGAAATAACAAACGTAGAATAAAACAAAGTAACAGTAAATAACAGAGGAGACAGTCAGACTAGCATAAAGAACCTGGACTAAACCAACAGTAGCTAGAACCAGAGCAAAGGAGCAAACAGCCAGACTATTAGACTAGACTAACTCTGAACCTAATCAGACTCAGGAAGCTGAACAACCAGAAACAGGTTGTTTGCCAGAAGCATTTTAGCCCCGCCCACTCTCATTAACATATAGCAATTTTAAAGTAACAAGTAACAAAAACAGGCTGTTTTTATGAACCTCCAGAAAAGAAGTAAAAATAAAAGACAATGTAATCTCTCTCTCTCTCTCTCTCTCTCTCTCTCTCTCTCTCTCTCTCTCTCTCTCCATGTCTCTCTCTCTCTCTCTCTGTCTTGGTGAGTCTCTTTGGTGGGATTGGTTTTCTTCATGCTGGTTTCAGCGCTGGTGTCTGACAGTCTAATAGAGAAACACACACACACACACACACACATACAATGTCGGTGGATTCCTTCTGGGTGCAGCTGTTGTTTTGATGATGAGTGGATTTACTTTCCACATATTAACTACAACAGTAGTAATTCATATATGTGCTCTTTAATAACCACAGATGCTTATAATAACTGAGAACAGCAGGAAGACAGAACACCAGGTAAGAGAGGATCAGTAAACAGAAGAGCTCACAGGAGGTGAAGTCTTCAGCAGAATCATGGAGGAAGAGACAGAATCATGACAGAGACGTGTGAAGGAGACTCCAAGGTGGAGACGGTCTACCAGCTCCAGCAGCTACAAGACATTGATCAGTACAAGTGGATTCACTCACTGCTAGAGTGTCGTAGTCAGGAGAGCGGGACTGAGGATCCAGAGCTGTGTACAGGTCATCAGAAGGACTGGAATGAACAGTCTGTTGGAGGAAGGAGAGAATGAAGAGGAGGAGAAATGAAGGAATGTGGGTTCTGTAGGAATCTGAACGTCTGACTGATCTATGAGACTCTTACTGTGAGTGTGTTGTACACATCATCAGAGGATCTGGACCTGGGATCGAGAGCTGTGTATGTGTCGTCGTTAGCATTAGGGTCAGGGTTCTAGATAGAGGAGGGTTACACAACATGAGCAGCTTCATCAGATGAGCTCCACCAGCACCAACACTACACTGTGCAGTTCAGCTTCATTACAGTATCAGCTCACCTGGTAGTCATGTTCCTCCATCGCTCTCTTCTTCCTCTTCCTGCTTTCAGAAAAGACTGGATGATTTATCAGTCTGGTTTATTAGACAGTTATTACATTGCTATGAACTGTCTTATTACTGTACCTCCCATTATGATCTATGGTACGCTATATTAGACTGATCACATGTAGGAACATTGCGTCTCCAGATCTGATCATCTCTGTAGTTCTGCTACATGAAGGAACAGACACACTGACACAAACCCTTATACCTACCACACCAACAGCCCAACACCAATCAGCACCGCGGCCCCACAGAGTCCGACTCCAGCCACCACATACAGAACCATGGAGCGTTCTGCTGAGAGACACATGGAGCGTTCTGCTGAGAGACACATGGACCAGTAAACCAGATGTGTGTTCAGTAAACTGATCTTCAGTAAACTGGTCTAAATAATTATTATATGATCCATGTCTTCTTCTGTACGGCCCTTTTACAGTCACTGCAGCTGATTTCTGAGATCCGTATTCATTCTGAGCCTCACAGTAGTAGGAGCCACTCTGTAGAGGACTGTAACTGTGTCCAGATCCTACAGGTGAGTCTCCACCTTCTTTAAACCAGGTGTAGGTCTGCACAGGTGGGTTTGCATCACTGCTGCAGGTCAGAGTCACTGAACTGCCCCCCACTATTTCATCAGAGGGACTGACGGACACTAAGACACTCTTTGGAGGATCTAGAAATGAGAGGACAACAGCAGTGAGTGATCGAGTCCTCACAGGACACTACAGCTCTAGAAAAGAGAACTGCTACAAAACAGAGAACATACTCACACAGAACATTCAGAGATACAGCTTCAGAGTATTTCTCTATATACCCGTTACTGCACCTACACCTGTATACTCCTCTGTCCACAGAGCTGATGTTCTTCATTGTGTAGGTCTCTTCTTTCACTACTAATGATGTTCCATTAAACCAGGTACAGTTCACAGGTGGGCGCAATGTTCCTACATGTGATGGACCCTGAGACGCTCTTTGGGCCATCTAGAGGTAGACAGAGACATTACACTTCATGTGGATGTTTTTGAATTAGTAAACTATAAACGTTCTACAGAGATACATCACGGCTCATTACAGATCCTCATCATTTACTACGGCTTATGAAGATTCCAGATGGATTTAATCAAAGACGGTTTTAAGGCTTTATATTCTGCTCAGTATTTGAAATAATATTACATATGAATGTTGCTCAGTCTCTGTGTTTATTCAGTCCGTTTAAAATGAGGAATGAAACATGAACATACAGGAAGCAGCAGTAGCGTATCAGAGATGTTTACACGCTCCTACAGCAGAGCTTCAGTTAGTTCTGTATGAGCTCAGCCATAGACAGTCAGTGAATGGAGTCTGCAGATGACTGACTGAGATATTGATATGATTAAAGCAGTTATTAACCAGCGTTTTCTGTCTGCATGGGCAGAACATCACCATGCTAGTGAACATGTATGGCGTTAGATCACTGGTGTAGTACTTTCTACACAGAGGTTAATGATGCTGCTGCAGCTTCGGGTTCAGTACATTCACTGACACTTCAGCTCTGTTTGTTTTCTGAGAGTAAATTAATTTGTACTTACATGTGACATTCAGAGTGACCTCAGGAGAGTGGAGGTTCTGATCCAGTACAGCACAGCGATACCTGCCTGCATCCTGCCTGCTGACCGGCTGCAGGCTTGGTCCGTACTGGAGGATAAACAACGTCTATCTCTGTACCAGGTGAATGTTGGTGTGACTGTTAGACTGCAGGTGGTGTTACATGTGAGAGTGACGTTACTTCCCTTCATCACTCTCTCAGGAACCTCCACCTGGAGACCTGAGAACAGGAGAAAGACACACTGTGGAGAACTCATACTACCTGGATGTATGCATCAGTGGTGTCCAATTTTAGATTTGACACCTGTAAGCAACTCTCTATTCTGTGAGCTGACATGTGGAATGCACTCTCAACTCTCAGATCACAAACACCCATACATGCTGATTATCTTCCCTTGGGTGGACAGGATCTTCCAGCAGGACAATGCCACATGTTACATGGCTAGAAATAGAAGCATGACCAAGACTTTCAAGTACTACCCCCTGCCTTCTTACTCCCATGACTTGAACCCAACTGAGTATACTGATCATGGTCAAAGAATCTGAGCCCAGAGCAGCACTGCTTTGTGAATTTCAGTTCTCCACTTCTGAGCAGTGTGTTTCATGAGTGTGGTACGAAGACTTGATGTTATAGTACAAAACTGCTGTGTGGTTCCTGAACACCAGTGAATGATGTGCAGTGTATTATTTACTGATGTAGCTCACCTGCGACTTTAAGATCCACTCCAACTTTATCTGTCAACTTTCCACCAGTTTGGTTTGTAAGAAATCTGAAGTAGTATGTAGTTTGGTCCTTTTCTGTCACATTCTGCAGTCTGAGAGTGGTGTTGTGTTGTTTATCTCCGAGGTACTGAACCCTGCCTTTGTAGTCTGGATCATATAACAGATCAGGAGGTCCTCCACCTTTTAGAGGCCACTGTTTGGTCCAGTAAGCTTTCGTGACTGAGTAACCTCTTGGATATGTGTAAGTGCAGCTCATATTCACTGTAGACCCCTTTACAGCACAGATAGATGTGGGGTTGTAAGTCACACCCCACCCATTCTGAGCAGCAGCTCCTGTATACAGAACACAGAAATGTGTGATTATTACTGTACGCACGTAACGTCGGATATAGCAGCATTTTGGTCTGTTTTGGTTGATGACTAAAAATCAGCTACAAATCAATGTTGCCATATGTTGAATTCTTAAATGTTGGACATTGGAAGCAAGATATTGACTTAACATTGAATTTTAGCCATTACCTTCAACAGAAGTATTTGACTAGCAAAGTGTTTGGCTGAATGCTGGAACTGATGGCCTCAGACGAATGAAAGCACACCGTGGGATTGTAGTTGACTGTAGTTTGTTTGTTCATTTGGTCGTCAACCAAAGAAGATGACAATGGTCTCAATGTTAATTCAATGTTAATTTGCTATTTGAGTTGAATCCCAGTCTATGGGATTCCAGTCAATGCTACATAGAGTCTCCACCTCAGCTCATTTCTAAAGTTGAGTTTGGAATAGTCCAGCGATGGCAAGCTGACTTCAACTAGACATAGAAGCAGTGACAAGCTCCACAGGTCTGACCACTGGCCTTGATGGTGATGGTGGAGATAGAACTATACACACAGGTAACAACGCTGACTCACCGTAAACCAGGAGTAAAATGAGGAGGGAAGAGGGTGAGGGTATTCTGAGTGACATCATCACAGCAAACTCTACAAACACAACAGAAAGTTAGAAGTAGTTTGTCTTCTTGTTGTTTTTCTAAATTTGTTTTAGTTCTTGTTCTGTTTTCTGTGAGTGGTTTCAGCCAAAGTAATGCAGCAACTTTGCAATCAAGCTTTGACGCAAATGAAACGATCTGTCCACAAAGTTTCTCAACATGGACAACCACAGACACCCACCACTCTACCAACCCTTGGCCAACCCCCTACCAGAAGTTACAGTAAACGCCTAACAACACTCTAGAAACCACCACCAACTAGATCATGGTATCAGGGGTGTAGGCTTGGTTCCAACATTGGTAGCAACACTGTATCTTATTCATCCATCCAGTTTTATCAAACATTTGATTCAACTTCGAGTCATATTTGCTTTAAAGGTCAAGTTTAAATATTGAATGACTTGGATCTTATGTAACTAATTTGTTCTGATTCCTTCATCTAACTCACAACCAAAAAGTCTGACTTTTTTACAGGTTACATTTGCTCAGATTTTTGACTTTCAGTGGTTTGATTTGATCTACAATACCATCTTCAATACCGATACCCCCATATAATTCCAAACTGTATTTCATAATTATTGTTGACAGTGAAAAAAGGCTGGTTAGGCTCAGCAGCAAACCAAGGGGTTTACTGGCTATTTGGTCTACTACCTATTCCAGTAAAGCTTGAATATTGATGATGGCCTACATACTCCCACAATGCTTTGCAAACTAGCTTTGGCCTTTACCTTACAAGCTTCGTTTTTGTTGCTCATGAGAAAGAGGAACAGTTCTCTAAAGTAGGGGTCAGTCTTTTTTTTTTTTTTTTAAAGAGGAATTGTTTTTAAAACTCTCAATTTGTACTTAAAACATTGGTTATTATTTAAAACTGCCTACTTTTATTTGAAGCACTCAACTGTTATTTTAAACCATTTTTGTACGTTTATTTAAACCTTTTATTTAACATTATTTAAGTTCATTTTAACCAGTATTTAAAACTTGTCAGCTTTTATATACAGATATTTGTTTTTTATGAAAACATTTTTTAAAACATGTTTCCTGTTTTTAGATGCCAACTTTTGTATGAAGCTTTATTTGTGTCTTGGTTTTTAAATTCTTTGATTATTGAAAGATTTTTTTATTGAACTTTTCTCTGATTTAAATTGCAATCTTGTCTTTAATGTCCATCTTAAGTTCCCTAGAATTTAAAATTTCATAATCCTACAACATGCCCATGTAAGATGTTATTTTTAAAGACTGAAATGAGCTAAGATGATTTAACCAAACAAAATAAAAAGCTAAACTAGCACAGAGAGCCTGTGCTCCTCCGGTCACTACCACAGAACACAAGTTATGGAAACATTTACATTTATTATAGATCAAAGTAGAAAGTGAAAATATGTTTAATATGTTAATGAACTGTCTAAAAACATAACTTGTGTTAGTTCAGGTACAGTTTGTTACAGTAAACGTTAGCTGATGTTCTGCTGGTCTATTGCTGTATTATGTTCTCCTTCCAGCAATTCCTCCAATTCTTATCATCCTTCCATTGCTGCATCACAGTAAACCCAGAACATGGGCGGTCATGTTGGTCACAATAAACATTAATGCCAGTACACGTGTTCCTCTCTATGAATCTTTGGTCTCCTAGAAGTGGTTGGTGTAGCTCAGCAGCACCACTACCTGCAAGGGAGCCACCACCACATGTGGGAGACTGGGGTTCGAATGTCGGTCTGGGTGACTATGCTGTGCTACACCAATAATAGTCCTTGGGTAAGACATCTAACACTACATTGGCCTACCTGTAATCTGATTAACCTTGTAAGTCTCTTTGGATAACAGTGTCAGCTAAGTGCCGTAAATGTAGAAATTTAATTCCATTAAATATAAGTGTAAGTAGAACTGAACATGTCTGAACCTGTAGAACATCCATAACCCCTCTCCCTGTGCAGCGTAGTTTGCCCTATCACTCTGCTTTGTCTTAATTTCTTGATAAATAGTCGGTTATTGATCAGATATGGCTGAGCAGTGATCTATTTCAAATGAAATAGTGATGAATTTGCCACCATAAAGTTTTTCCAGAGTAGAGCATTTCTTACCCGGCCGAAGGCAGTCTCATCAGCATCGATCGTGGGTCCAGCTAAGAAGTCACCACGCTGCAGCTCTGAGGTTTTAAAATGCCAGGCTGTCTGTGGGTTCTCACACTCTGAACACAATGAATCATCACTCTTCTATAAGCCAAGGTGTCTTATGCTACAAATCCAGAAGAGGTTGAGGATAGCATTATGGGGTGTTTATGATAATCAGAATCAAAATCTAATTTATTGGCCAAGGATGTTGACATACACAAGGACTTATTATTAATAATTATTATTAACTGTTATAACTGGAAAATAAAGGCCAGTTCATTTATATCGGTCAGCTATAATGCTATAATGTGTGTGTGTGTATGTATATATATATATATATATATATATATATATATATATATATATATATATATATATATATATACGTACAGTATGTACCTTTTAAGTGACAGAGTGCAGTGGTTAGGGTTGAACTCCCACTGCTTGTTCAGATTCCCAGAAGTTCAGCCTTCATAACTCGGATTAAGCCAGTAAATATGAAGCTCTCATTCTTTAACTATCACCATAGGGTACTATGACTTAATACACTTCCCCTTCTGCTAACAGCTCATTCTGTCTCTCCATCTGCTGGCTGTTTTGTGGTTGTTTCTTATTCGTTGCTGTGGTGATGTCATCAAGAGCTGGCTCATCACCTACTGTTGGTTTGTGATGCCATCTAGAGGAATGCAGTTATAAGAACATGCACACTGTACATATATGGCCCATCACTGACTGACTGATGAAGATCTGGACCAGCTCACCCTTCACCCATCCTCTACTAATCACTCATATTTCAGCTCTTTATGGAGAATAGTGTAGCTACTTAGTTGGGTACCCTCATCCTGCCCTGGAACCACAACCAAACAAAACTGCCTCTCACATAACAGCACTAGATTGCTGAATGTGCTTCAAGGAGTCTGCTGAGAGATCCTCAAAAGAACAGCTGCACTCAGAAGGAGGTGTGGGATTGCGGTGGTGTTGGGAAGATAAAGGTTACTGACTGATATGATCAATATTTATTTAGCTACACATACAGAAGTCTGTCTCTCAGAATGGCGGCATTGGGCCACCGTATTTGCTAACCCAACATGCCAGACGTCTTGTATGGAGCTGTAGAAGTTCCTAATGGTGTCCTGTGATAATCCATCCCATGCAGCTTGAATATCCTCACACGGTTCCTGCAGATGGTGCAGTAGGGGTGGAGGTGGAATGGCGCCTGGTCTTCTGGACATGTGACGTGGGAGAACAAACGGTTCATCTTTGCACTGACCACATCGCCTCCACACATGGATTGGTTGGTCATCTCCACCAAGACAAAAGCAGGACTCGTCACTGAATCAATCCCACACCTCCTTCTGGGTGCAGCTGTTCTTTGATGATGAGTGTAAATGGAGATGTCTGGTGTCAGTGGGACGTGTTACTCAGATTTAAAGCCTAACAGCAAATAATATTAGGATAGTTTTTTGGGCTCTTCGAGATTCTCTTCATGGATCAACAAATACAAGGAAACTGTATTATCTGGAGTATGTTTAGTCTGCAGTTTGCTAGGGTACCAAATGTGCCAAGCTAGAAGATGTCATAACAGGGATCACTTGAGTCAGATAACCACCATTAAGAAGACACTAGCTAACCAGAATTGATGTCCAAAAGAGTAAAAGGTAAATCGGATTCACGGTTCACATATGGGATGGGTCCTCGACCTCAAGTTGGCCATGTGTGTATAGTTCTTTTGTTGTCTGAAGAACCGAATACTACTGTCTTTTTCCTTTACGCTGACAGGCACTACCACTAAGGTGGCCACTTTCATAACCCCAAATACAGGACATCATAAAACGATAAAACAATACTAGAACAGAATTCAAATCCTAACCTATATCACATGGAATTAAGATTTACTCACCTAACTGGGTGGAATGGATCAGTCAGACCGGAGCTTGCTAATTGACTAGCATTTAGAGGGCTGACCTGTGGTTAGCCAGTAGCAAGTCACAATGTCAAATGACCTTGGTAAACCAATGAAATGTAGGGCATATCTTTTGACATGGGTTAGGGTTGGGGTGAGGACGTGAGCCAATGGCATGCATAGTACTGTTGGCGAGTGAACATGTGAAGTTTCCTGAAAAGAGGACTAATAGGTGTCCATCCAGGTACTGCACTGGACGAAAGACTTGGAGTTGGAAACCTAGACTGTCCGGCCTAAAACTGGACGTCTGGCCACCCTAACTAAAATCGACTCCGGAAATCCACGCTCACAATCTGAGATCCGTGTTCACCAGTTTAGTCCAGCGAACACATATTTGCCAGAGACCACTGGCAAAGATTTCCACATACTGTTGTTTCTTTTCTCGGTTGCACAGAAGGGTAGAGTCAGGAGACTGAAGGCTGGAGATGTTGGAGTAGTTTATTTCATGGCGATCGCAGTTCACTCACAGCTCTATCTTGTCCAGTCCAGTCCAAAGACAGAACCTTGTCACAGAGGTTTCATACACTGTTTCACCATCCACTCAATGCACAAAGAGGGTGTGTCCTTATCTGGGTTTACCAGATGGTCATCTCTCCTCCGACTGATGTTTGACCTATGACCTGTAAAACCCTGATGCCAACACTCTCCCAGGCACTCCGTCCTGTCATAAACCCATACAATTCAAGCTCAGTTCTGGGAATGCAGCTGCTCCCCACATGGTGAACTTATACACGCTTTATACATAAACACTCATACAAAAAACACTGATGGTAGAGACTTCTTTGGACAAAGCACCACTGAGATAAACTGATATGCATGCGAGAGTTTGAGAAAGTGCAGTGCCAAAAAAAAGAGGAAGTTAGGATTTCATAACCTCGCACACAAGTATGAACCACCACACCATATTGGGAAATTGCTGTTTTGAGGCTGGTCTTGTTGTTGGAGAAAAAAAGGAATTTAAGCTTTAAAAAAGATATAATTTTTTCTCTGATTTCTGGTTATTCGGAAGTAACAGCACGTCACTTAATAACAGCGCCAGCGCCAGACGGGTGGGAGTTACAACAGGCTCCTGAGGTCGTAAGTTGGCCATGTTTCCAATGTAGGGCTTTCAACACATTATGACAGTGGCTTTGACACCCACATTGTGAAATGTCAACCTCTTTATATAATAGCTGTCTCATCCTGTATAGCAGGGACATGAAAAACAGACATGGATGGGATCGTGTCGTGCCCCTCATCTAGGAAGTGGCTCTGGCCCTTCCTAGGTGTTCCCAGTTTGGTATCTTGGTTTTGTGATTATGGATTTGCCTCTGCTGATGCCTGCCTGTTCTGATTATGGGTACTGGACAACCCTCAATAAAACCTCTTGGCACGGCATCGACCTCTATGTTACCATGGTTACTGATTATGTTAGATGAATGAATTGGGTTGCATGGCATCATTAATAATTGTTCTTGGGGCCAGGACACCTCAAATTCACAAACTAATGACTAACCATGGCTAACTAATTATCACCCTTGAGCACCCTAAAAGCACCCATGTCCAGCCTAAACCAGTCCTGCAGTGCAAAAGATGTTTGGCAATTTACTTATTGAACAATGCAAGCCATTGGAACCATTTATTTTCTTTTCCATCCATTTCCTACAACGTTATAATTGTTGTCGCATGTTGTTACCATTAAACCAATAATGTTGTGTGTGACATAAGGGCCAACGTAGCTACTTATAATATCGACATAATGGCAATGATGAGCTTTTAGTGATGAAGTCCAGTCAGGAGGCTACTAGGCCATGAGAACATGTTCCGCAATCAGCTAAGCAAGGAAATGTCAATCGTGTGTTTCGTGTTCTCCAGGCAGTGGCTGCATTCGCACACGGTGTCCTGTAGTAGGTAGAATAGGGTGCTGTTGCTCAAGTTCACTTGTTGGTTTAGCACTGATTTCACAGGGCCACATGTGAGCTCATAAAGGAAACATCTGGTGACAACCATAAAACCATGGGTTTGAATTTAATTTGACACTTTGTAAGGAGCACCATGTGGAGATGATGCACTCAGCATGATAGACAACAAGCCTGTTAGCTTACTGATGGAGCATGAGATACAGTTGGCAGATACAGTGAGCATCTGGTTACTTCCATCCTGAACATTCATAAGAACAAGGTCAAACAGCAAACATACGGGACAACAGACTGAGGAGCACTCTCTACTGACCGTGATGGGCGCCACCTCATTCCAATGTCCCTTGACCACCGTAAGATGACCTCAAGTGACCTACAGAGAGACTGGCGAGCGGTGGCTGGGGTGAAGCGCACAGCAAGCATGGTTCTAAAAACAGGCTTCTGGAGCTCATCAGTGATTTTCTAAATAAACAGATCTACGTACAGTATGTAGGTCCAACACACAAACCCAGAAACTAGAGACACTGATCATTTAGATGTGGCCTCTTATATGTGTACAGAGCTGTCGGTCATATGTATGAGATACACATCTTACATTTAGACGTAGCTTTTTTGCTAGTTAGCTTTTTAGAGGGGACATGTCCTTGTTACCAGGGGATTTTGCCATGATCCAGCAACTAAAGTTGTCCCGGTACATGTCTTCGCTTGTTAGATCACCACCTCTGTCCCAAGCAGGCAAGCGTAAGTTCTTCAGAACACAGTAGAGTAATGTGGGTTGACATCCCAAGGAAATAAGTCTTGAAGTTTGTGTGGTGTGAATGTTTTTTGTCCTTACTGTCTGGCAGTAAGTCTCGTCCGGAGAGCATCCTTGGGTAATCAGGACAACAGGGATATGAAAAAGAGGTCATATGATAAAAGAGAAATGGGTATATTCCGGATGGTGCTGTGGTTTACATGTGGTGTACGTGGCTTCAACTCTCAATCCACAATGCCTACGCAGTTGGCGGGTCATAACCTTAATCCCGGCCAGGTTTATTTCACACTGCTGTAGATCACTGAAGGATCCTCCAGCGTGAAAGTAGCAGACCTGCATCAACACAGCAAGCACAAAGAGATCCACTTCAGGTATGAGTGATGAAAAGAACAGGATCAGACTTCTTCATAACTTTGGCTCCTCACCTGTTGTCAGCACCGGTGTTAGTACACTGTACACTAGCATACTGAATGTCGTCTCCTGCTCTCCGGTCAACTACTCCATCATGGCGGCGCTGGGTGCTGGCAAACTGAGGTTTCCCATCCATCCCTAAGGCAGAATGTGCCACTGGAGAGCTCTCGACATAACAGGGGTTTCTGCCAACAGTGGCATAATAAACGCTATCCTGATTGGATGGATCCAGATCAGGTGTTGCGTGATTGGTTGCTGCTCCCACTCCCACATTGCTGTAGAGATTTTCCTGGAGTAAGAGAAAATGACATGCTACAGTTTCAGTGTTGTAGGATTGTTATCACAGAGCGGTGCCTTTTGGGTCCCCTGTGTGTTCCAGGGTTAGAGCGTAACTCCAGCTGCTGTAATTATAAATGCATGCACGCAGATTTAATGATATTCTATAGGAAATTCATAAGTCATGTCGAAGGTCCTGAGTTCTGAACCCAGGTTCTATAGTGGGAAATACCTGAAATGCCACTGGATTGTCCATCCCCTACATGATTCTATACATAGACCAATATTAATAGGCACTCACTAGAAGCTAGAATCACGTAAGGGATGGACGATCCAGTGGCATTGGACGTACACGATAGCTATGGCGTGAGTGCCTATTAATAGTGGTCTACGGGTAGAATCACGTAGGGGATGGACAATCCAGTGGCATTGGAGGTACGTGATGGCGCCTATTAATAGTGGTCATTGGTAGAATCACACAAGGGATGGGCAATCCAGTGGCATTGGAGGTACGTGATGGCGCCTATTAATAGTGGTCATTGGTAGAATCACACAAGGGATGGACAATCCAGTGGCATTGGAGGTACGTGATGGCGCCTATTAATAGTGGTCATTGGTAGAATCACACAAGGGATGGACAATCCAGTGGCATTGGAGGTACGTGATGGCGCCTATTAATAGTGGTCATTGGTAGAATCACACAGGGGATGTACAATCCAGTGGCATTGGACGTACAGGATAGGTATCGCGTGAGTGCCTATTAATAGTGATCTACTGGTAGAATCGCATAGAGGACATAGAGGATGGACAATCCAGTGGCATTGGACGTACAAATTACATAGGGGTTGAACAAGGCTTTCACACTGATTCGCCCAGTTTTGGGTGACTCGGAGAAGGAACGACCAAGCTAGAGTGAGCGCGAAGGGTATTGCCTCCTCGTTCTTCTTGATTTTTGGCTTCTCTTTTTCTTTTCTCAGTTTCTGTCATCCACTTTGAATCTTCCTCTTTTTCAGTCTTCCTTAAGTCTCTCTGGTTACTCTTTTTCCATCCTTGCTAACAACTTCTGAAACCGGATCCCTGATGTTTCTTTGGACGAGAGGTAGCATGTTTTGGAAGTCTTACAGTTTAAGACATTTGTGATCTGATCTACAGTTAGCTCTTTGCAGCTAAAACGGATTTCCTCCATCTCTTGCATACGTACAAACTATCAGATTCTTAAGAAACTCTATCTGATGATGTCCAAGGGTGCAGTTGTCGTTTTAGCTGCTGTAATCAGTCGTCTTTGTTACATCCTAGGTTTATGTCTTTGTCGCTGTTCTGGTTTGAAGACTCCTTTTTATTTTGTTGATCCGTTCGATGTTAATGTATAGGTGATCCATTTCTACTGTCAGGACTTCCAGCGTACCTTGATTCACTCCAGCATTTCTTCTCCCTTGTTCATCATATCATCACCGAGACGTCCGAAAGGCTTTAATCAAGCCAGGTCATATGCACAGAGGGAGACAGCGAGCGAGAGTGAGAGCTAAAATGTGAGTGTAAGGATTGATGTGATGAACAAGATAAGGGGCATGTAACTATCATGGCCTAAAGCAAACTCCCGCTAATCCTCACAAACTCGGTTAGTGTTAAATCATTTCTGCTCCACAGAACTTCAACCAACTTGCACTGCTGCATGAACATCACAGCCAAGCTGGTGCCAAAAATTGTGAAATATTAGGGAAACATTTTGGTAGAATATTAAACTTGCCTGTACTTGGTCCGTATTATTAGATAATTCACTTTCTCTTTTTCTCCTGAAATAATAATAACAATAATAATGATATAAAATAATAATAATAATAATAAAATAATAAATAAAAAATAATTATTATATTAATAATAAAATAAAAATATCAATAAAATAATAACAATAACAATGATAATAAGAACAATAATAATGATATAAAATAATACATAAAATAAAATAATATTAACATAAAATAATACAATTACTAATAATAATAATAATAACTATAATAATAACAACATAACATACTACTGCTTCTACTAATAATAACAATAATAGCAATATAAACTATAATAATAATAACAATAACATAATAATAATAATATAAGCAAAACAATGCAACAAAATAGATGGTGCTGATTCATGCTTACCTTATATATAAAATGACAATGATGGCAAGTAAACATCCAGCTACCACTCCAAGCACTGCGTACAGAACTATATGCCAAACCTCTGCGTGCAGAAACATAGTCAGTTTAAAGCTTTGCTAACTTTTAGAAATGTAACACTAATTTAGCCCTCAAAACATTTAATACCAGTAACACCTTTTACAGTGACGGTCACTGCAGCTGATTTCTGAGATCCGTATTCATTCTGAGCCACACAGTAGTAGGATCCACTCTGTAGAGGACTGTAACTGTGTCCAGATCCTACAGGTGAGTCTCCACCATCTTTAAACCAGGTGTAGTTCTGCACAGGTGGGTTTGCATCACTTCTGCAGGTTAGAGTAAATGAACCGTCCTCCGCTGTTTCAGCAGAAGGACTTGTGGACACTGAGATGTTCTTTGGAGGATCTAAATAACAGGACAGCAGTGAGTGATCTAATCATCACAGGCTACGAGATCTTCAGGAATAAAAACTATTAACATACAGAATCTGCTGGAACATCACATAAACATGTACTCACACAGAACATTCAGAGATACAGCGTCAGAGTATTTCTCTATATACCCGTTACTGCACTTGCACTTGTATACTCCACTGTCCACAGAGCTGACCTTCAGTGTGTAGGTTTCTCCTCTTACTAGTAATGATGTTCCATTAAACCAGGTACAGTTCACAGGTGGGTTAGCATCACTGCTGCAGGTCAGAGTCACTGAACTGCCCTCCACTATTTCACCAGAGGGACTGATGGATACTGAGACGTTCTTTGGGCCATCTATAGGTAGACAGAGACATTACACTTCATGAGGGTGGCTGTAGTTGCAGTCTTATGTTTTGCTTTTTCTTAGTTTTGTGATAAGTGCTACATTATACAAGCATCTGATGCTGGCAGTGCAATACATTTCTATTTTAGTATACTGAGTATGAGTCGTATGATGCTGTATATTGGTGCACATTATTATTTCCACAGAAATAACGCAAATATTTAAAACAAGCAGTAGAAGATGATGATTTGATTTGTGGCCAAAGAGAAATGGATAACAAAGGTTATTACACTGGCTGCCTGAGTAAATGTGTTACGAGAAAGTTTTATGCTGGACATTCGTCCATTAGTCTTTTACAAACAGAGACTCCTGATAGTGACAAACCCTCTGCTGTGTTTACTAAGACTGAATGAATGAATCTGTACTTACGTCTGACATTCAGAGTGACCTCAGGAGAGTGGAGGTTCTGACCCAGTACCGCACAATGATACCTGCCTGCATCCTCCCTGCTTACCGGCTGCAGGTGGAGTTGGTCAGTACTGGAGGATGAACCATGTCCATCTCTGTACCAGGTGAATGTTCTGCCTGTCAGACTGCAGGTGGTTTTACATATGAGAGTGATGTTACTTCCCTCCATCACTCTCTCAGGAACCTCCACCTGGAGACCTGAGAACAAGAGAACATACACTTACTGTGAAGTAATGCTAGCTAAATAAAGTGAAAGGCATTTCTGCACTACTCTGCCCGTAAGAGTTACCAGCTCAGCCAAGTCTTACATTTTCCATCAGCACCATATAACACCAGGGATTACTATGATGCAGCACTTATTTAATGGTATTCGAAGTGTGAATGAAGTACAGTGTCTTATTTCTGCTGATGGAGCTCACCTTTGACTTCAACTCCACCTGCACCTGTATACTTTCCGTCAGGTTTGTTTGTTATAAATCTGAAGTAGTATTTAATTTGGTCCTTTTCTGTCACATTCTGCAGTCTGAGAGTGCAGTCACGCTGTTTATCTCCGAGGTACAGAACCCTGCCTCTATAGTCTGGATCATCTAACAGATCAGGAGGTTCTACACCATATACAGGCCACTGTTTGGTCCAGAAAACTTTTATGACTGAGTAACCATATGGATATGTGTAAGTGCAGCTCATGGTCACTGTAGACCCCTTTACAGCACAGATAGATGTGGGGTTGTAAGTCACACCCCACCCATTCTGAGCAGCAGCTCCTGTAACACAGAACACAGAGATGTGTGATTATTACTATGTGGGGTTCAGTCAGTATGATGCTGGATACAGTCTCCACAGGACTTTTTTTTATGACTTTTAATATTAACTATTTTTATACTAAAAGGCAATTACCAGAGATGACAGAAGAATAGATGTTGCTTAAATACTAGTAGTCTAATAAAGAAATATTACTCAAGTAATCAAGTGGTCGGAATCTCAACACTAAAAACCATTTTGCAATATTTTAGCAATAAATACAGAACTTGGAAAAAAAACATGCCCATCGCAAAATGAAACACAATGGACAAAGAAAACAGAAAACCTCTCTAAAAAAAAAAAACTAAACCTCTATATATTCACATGCAAAGCATCAAAGGCAGAAACAGCAGCCACCAAGGTTTTTTTAGGAACACTGAAGATTCATCATGCTTAGTTTGTAAAATGCACCAGCCATGTTAAATACCAGAAACAAGTTTTTGACAACACCAAACATAGGTGAAATATTTTAGGTGGTGGTTGCATGCAGCAGTTTCTCTAGTTTAATTGGCTCTTATACTGACATTTACACTGAGCATATCGTTCTGCTGTCAGGGTCGGGAGGTCAGGATGAGCATGGAGGAGCTAAGAAGTTTATTTAGAAAAGAGAGGGCAAGGTCAAACAGGCAGCAAGTCAGGGGCCGGCTAACAACAACAACGAAGAACAAATCCAGAGCCGTAGTCGCAATAAACAAAGCAAGGGTCAGGTAACAAATAACAAGGCGTGAAACACAAAGGCTCGGTAGGAACTGTCAACCGGAAACGCTACTTCACGTGGATTAGAAGGACTAAGCAGTTTATAAAGGTCTAGCTTCAGGTGAAACTCATCAATACTCTGGTGATGCTGCTCTTGGACTGGCTCACAATCATGTAGGAATCCGAGGGGTTCTGGGAAATGAAGTCCACAGACAGAAGTGTCCGTGTCAGGGTAGACGAAACAGTGAGATCTACTAACATGGTACGAATGTTCTGCTGTCTCTAACCCTGAGGTCTTCTTTCTAGGTATCAGCACTGGCCCCTGTTCTGGCAGCGTCTGAGTACAAGGCGAGTTTTAGACTCTAGACCTGTTTGTAGTAGCTAGGTCACTATCATGCTTCCGGGTTTCCCCTCTGCTTCCAAGCTCCTGAACTCCATCTCCCAGAGTTCCCTTCCCAGTTTCGTCACAGCCAAATGTCCGGAATTCACCAATCACACTCCATTCTCCTGTTCATCCTCACCTGAATACTGATCATGCACACCTGCACTTGACTTTCTGTGGATCAACTTTCTCTCTTTTGGATTCTCCCTTTTGGTTTTGTATGCTGTTTGATTTAGCTGTCTCGTTTTAGACTTCCTTTTTTTTACTCGTTTAATCTCTCTGGCACCCCTTTGGTTTTGTTCACTGAATATTTTGTCTCTGTGGTTCTCAACCCCTTCCTGTCTCTCTGTTTATGCCGCACCTTGCCTCTTGGTAATGTTTGTCTGATTCTTGCTGTTGAATCTGATTGCCAATTTGTCTAATAAACTAATTTGACCTTTAGCTCTGCACACGCTGAACCACGTTTGTTGATTCTGACAGAAACATCCTCTGATTGAGCACTACGCACAGTAGTTAGTTGCTCTGGATAGGAGTATCTGCTAAATGCCATAAATGTAAAGGGAATAAAAGTATTCTGGTTCCAAACATTCATGCTAAAAGTGACAGACCAAGACGGGTTGGGTTATAATGCAGTCAGAGAACCAACAATGTGTATCTTACACAGTCTTCAAGCTACAGTGCATGCAACCGCTGTGCTACAGAGCATGTGGACAAGTTGTTACTATCCTCCCATTTGTCAAATGCAGTTTACACTTGAGAAGTAACAGCTCTGACTCACCAGAGATGAAGACCAGGTACAGCAGAGACACGGTAAAAGACATTCTGAGACCGGCAATATAACCTGTGTGAACAGAACCCATAAGGCAGAAAGCCGGTTACTCTCAAAGTCATGAAGCAGCTTACACTACCAGTCAAAGGTTTACACACCCCTATTTAAATGGATGGTGTTGGTGGTCTTAAAGACTCTACAGTCTCACACTTAACAGCTCCAGCTGATGAGAGTCTGAACCAGTCCATATCCTGATACACCACATCTACTCCTGATGTACACAGTATGATACTCCTCCATATCTCCACCTCTAATATATATTTAGTGGTGTAAAAACTTTGATCTCTTTTTCTGCACAGTGTAAAAGCTCTAGCTCTCCTTTCAGGTTAGTGAATATTCATGATGGACCGACCAATAGAATCGCTCCAAACCTGCTTAGTAATAAACCTTGTTCTATCAGCTCCACTGCAGGGTAAGAAAGCTGGTTCATCCTCCTGTAAAGCTCCATTCTGGAGATTTTTAAGGTGGACTGTATAATTCCATCAGTGCTAGTTTATAGTTTGATGTCTTCACTTTGATTCTACAGTACAGCATTAAGATAAACATGGGGAACTAAGGAACAGCCATGTCTAAACTTTTTACTGGTAGTGTAGCTGAGTACAAATCTACCAAACCACTTCACTACTCTTCAGAAGACTGTTATGAATCAAGGTCTCATATTGGCACATTTTCTATTTTATGTACGTGCACTTGACTACCAGACCACCTTAATAAACCACCTATTGTAGAAATTACCACTAGAGACTAGAACAGTCAAACTAGAGTCAGTCAAAAAAAGTCAACACACAGGGTTTCTCCGTCCATCAGCCAACAAGCTCTGAGAGTAAATTCCTACCTTCATTTAATGAACCCAGAGAACAGAAAGAGCATCAACTGCCACACTGTATGTGGTTAAAAAGTCACGCTTACGCCGTCATTCTGCCTTCCTCTTTTTTGGTGATTCAGGCCTTCCTCCTGCGAGCGTCAAATGTACACAGTAAACGAAACCATCATGTTCCCGTCAATGTCTCAACTTCAAATGCAACATCCCAATAGGACCAGCAGCAACGGCCTCACATTTATCTATCAGCTCGTTCTGTTGCTTTCTGTCTTCTGTAGACAGCGCGGGTGGTTCAGTCTTTTCTCAGACTCTAACTTCTCCTTTCTCCGAGCACATCTTATAAGCATGATGATCAGATTAAGACTGCTCAGTTTCTCAGCCATGAACACACACACGGGGCCGGCGCGGGGGTTTAGGCTTGGCGGAGTAGGTTGTTCATTTCCTTCAGCGGTAAGAAATGATACTTCCTCTATTGTTCAGCATCAGTGACTGAGGAAGATGAAGAAGCACATCTAAGGGTAAAGCATCAAAGACCCATTAGCTCTATGGGTAGGCTGAGCTTAGCTTTAGCTGGTGAAAACATGGAGCTGAATGAGATCAGAATGAGGTCCGGATTGATATTTGATACTAGAAACACTACATGAGCAGTACTGGGAAAGTGTGAGGTTTGGTTCACCGTTGATGATGTCATTACCTGTCAGGTGTGCAGAATTCTTATTCAAAAAAGACCATTTATACTTTTAATGAACACAGAAGAAGAATATTAAAAAAAAATCCAGAAAATAAATCTAAGGCCATATATTAATTGATTTGTATTCATGGAGTTGGCATAAGTATTTGATCCCTTATTTCATTAGCAGTGGCTTTTACAGACTAGTAGAGACCACTCCCAATCAACTTGTTACCTGACCTGAAGCCACCTGTTCTCACTAATCACTTGTGTGAAAAAACACCTGTCCAGACAGAATCAGTCTCCAAACTATGGGTAAAACCCAAAGAGCTGTCACAGGTACCTCAGGGGAGTCAGAATTGTTGACCTTCACAAAGCTGGAATGGGATACTACAAAAAAGATTAGTAAGGTGTTGGATGTGAAAGTAAACAACTATTGGTGCAATTATCAGAAAGTTTAAAGAGGTATTAACATGACAATCAACAGACCTCGGCCCGGTGCTTCCCAAAGAAGATTTCGCCTCGTGGGGTGGCAATGTGCTGAGAACGGTCAGAAATCGTCCTGCAAGCCACTCGGCAGGAGTTTAGCAAATGACCTGAGGCAGCTGGGACCACAGTTTGCAAGGAAACCAATTGGCAAACACTTGCGCAACAACAATGGATTCACATCCTGCAGTGCCCGAAAGAGGTACCCCTGCTGAAGAGAGCACATGTGGAGGCGCGCCTCAAGTATGCCAATGATCATTTGAAAGATGAACCAAGTTATTGGGAGAAGGTTTTTTGTGGTCAGACGAGACCAAAATTGAACTTTTTGTGGCCTCAAACTCCACCCGCCCGCATGTGTGGAGGAAGAAAAAAATGCTGCCTATGACCCCAAGAACACTGTGCCCACCGTCAAGCATGGAGGTGGAAGCATAAATGTATTTGGGGGTGTTTCTATGCCAAGGGTACAGGGCTACTTCACCGCATCCGACTGGGAAGATGGATGGAGCCCATGTACCGCACAATCCTGAGGGACAACCCTCCTCCCCTCTGCAGGGGATCTGAAAATGGGCCGTGGTTGGGTCTTCCAACATGCACAACGGACCCTAAATCATACAGCAAGGCAACAAAGGATTGGAAGAAGAATCACATTAAGGTCATGGAGTGCCCAAGCATCGCCAGACCTCAATCCGATCGAAAATCTATGGAGGCGAGCTGAAGGTCAGAGTTGCCAAGCGACAGACCCCCACAACCTTCATGATTTAGAGAGGATCTGCAAAGAAGAGTGGGCCAAAATTCCCCCTGGTGTGTGTGCTAAACTTGTGGTTAACATACAACAAACGTCTGGCTCACCGCTGTGCTTGCAAACAAAGGCTTTGCCACTAGTATTGAGTGTGTTGGCAAGAGGGATTCAAATACTTATTTCACTCCATGAAATACAAATCAATTAATATATATTCCTTAGATTTATTTTCTGGATTTTCTTTTTAATATTCTGTCTCTCCATGTAAGAATACATCTACCATTAAAAGTATAGAATGATCATGTCTTTATTAGTGGGCCAACGAAGAAAATCAGCAAGGGATCAAATACTTCTTGGACTCACTGTAGAAGTCTTATTCAAATTTAGAACACAGAAGAATGAAAAGAGGGCCATTATAATTCCTCATTGGCAGTGGCATTTCAGTGGAAGTGTCTACCTGTCAAAGGGTTAGATATGGCTACTAATAGATGGTTCTCATGATGTTCTTAAAGCTTTACTGTAGAATAAAAGTGAAGACACCAAACTATAAACTAGCCCTCATGAATTTATACAGTCCACCTTAAAAACCTTTAGAATTGACTTTTACAGGAGGAGGAACCGGCTTCCTTACCTTGCAGTGGAGCTGATAGAACAAGGTTTATTACTAAGCAGGTTTGGAGCGATTCTATTGGTCGGTCCATCATGAATATTCACTAAGCTGAAAGGAGAACTAGAGCTTTTACCCTGTGCAGAAAAAGAGATCAAAGTTTTTACACCACTAAATATATATTAGAGGTGGAGATATGGAGGAGTATCATACTGTGTACATCAGGAGTAGATGTGGTGTATCAGGATATGGACTGGTTCAGACTCTCATCAGTTGGAGCTGTTAAGTGTGAGACTGTAGAGTCTTTAAGATCACCAACTACATACATTTAGGAGGGGTTGTGTAAACTTTTGACTGGTAGTCTATATTATAAAGCAGACATGCTCATGGATACAGGCTCAGTATGCTGATGTGGTTGCAGTTGTGTTTAATTTGTCTCCATAACAACGGACTATGCAACCTGCCGTCAACTGCCTGTATTTTGTTTTGGTTCAGCAGTGACGTCATCTTTAAGTTGTGGCCTACTGTTAGCTTGTACTGCCATCTAGAGGAACGTAGCTCCATACATGTTCCAATGAATTACAGTTTCACTGAGCGGCTGTGCAGCGGTGTAGTTAGTTTGTAGTATATCCTGTATTTTCCCCTAATCTTTGACCCTGTCTATCTGTAACTGCAGTCTTCATAAATTACGTTCTTACACTGAAAAAAAAATCTCTAATTTTCCATATTCTCTGAACAGTTACATGAGCATAGTTTAAGTTAAGTAAGCTGTATTACTAAGCATAAACAAATGCATTCTAAAGTTCGGGACCTGTTCCATCATGTACATCATCCCTGTAAAGTATCTCCAAAATGGCAACTTCACAGGAGAGGACCAATCCTGATTTAACTTTAATGTAAGTCAATGGAACCAGACATCTTTCTAAGCATTTCTGTTGGTCCATTCATCATGAGATTTTCACACAGTGTAAACAGCAGCTGCTGTGTTCAAAGTCAATATTGCGAGAGATGGAGACACATGCTTCTCTTTGGAAAGCGACGATATATAAAGGCCCACTTACATTCCAATGCAAGAGGATGAGTCATTTTGAAACCCTGGGGGGAACAGTTTAATGTTGCTAGGGTCTGGATGGAGCTCAGCATGGAGTTTAACATGAGCAGCTTGAATCAGTGCATGAAATACAATTTTAAGTAAAGCAGTCACTGTTTATGTCTTACATTTACATTTCTGGCATTTAGCAGACACTCTTACCCAGAGCGACTTCCAACGTTCATCAGGTTACAGGTAGCCCAATGTGGAGTTAGGAGTCTTGCTCAAGGACTCCCACATGGGCTAGTAGCTCACTGGTGGCTAGCAGTGTAATCTGCTTAGCTACACCAACCAAACGTGACTGGGCCAAGGCATCGCTGGTCTTCTATTGCCAATTAGTATGTATTATTTAGTTATAAAATCAAGTAAGTAAGTAATTGATTAATTAATTACTAATTAACTAATTGGGATATTAAAAATTGAATAAATGTACAATATGTATACTTTTTTTGATACATGGATTATTTCTGTATTTATTTCTGTATTTCTTACTCCAGTACACTAGTAACAATATGTTACTCTTTGTTTGGAGTGTATTTATTTTGATATCTATCAGAATCTGCACAGAGTGATCCCATTTTTACCTCTTTTACTGGTATTTAATGCTCTGTATAGAACTGCAAACTAAATACAAGGGGAAAATAGATAATAGAAGGCACGGTGCAATTAAGACAAAACCTTTGTGTATAGAGTAACACCATATCTGTATAAAATCAACTGGAGAAACCGCATCCAAAAGAAGATCTCTTTATACGTATCATGTTTTTCAAGAAGCAGTTCATAAAAGTACTCAGCTCATATTTACTTTACATACAACTGTGAGCTTTTAATGCTAATGCTAATGCTAATGCTAATGCTAATAATAATAATAATAATAATAATAATAATAATAATAATAACAACAATAGTTCTACAATAAAAGATGAATGCATTCCTGCCAGCATCTCTTCACTTCACCTTTTCCCCTTCATGGTGTCCATGGTATCATCGCTGGCTTCTTACAGTCTAGAACACAAACAAACACAAACTGAAGAAGGCAACGACAATGCAGTGTACACTGGTCATCAATAGAACAGCTCCACCCAGAAGGAGGTATGGGATTGGACTCAGTGCATCCCATTTAAACACTGGACTGTCCCTTGTAGCGGGTGTGGTGGATGAGTCTGTCATGCCTCTGTATGATAGAAGCTTCTGATTACAGCGGCGGCCAATGAGATCAATAGTGCAAAAGGACTTACTGCTAGGGTGTCATAATCCGGGGACCTAGACATGCGGTCAAGAGCTTCGTACATGTTGTCCTTAGCGTTAGGGTCAAAGTTCTGCAGAAAGGAGGGTCAGAGTACGGTAGTAGGTTGAGTCCTCATTTACAAAAAGCTTAACATGACTGAAAACGAGAGTCTGCGGGGGTTGATGACATTAGCAAAATGACAGATCAGTGACTGCAAGCTGGAGATCTGGTAGGACTAACCTGATAATCATGTTCATCATCCTTCCTGGTCTTCCTCTTCTTCCTACAGAGGAAACAAACAGGTGGGCTATTTTTAACATGACCTTAATTTAGACCTTTTAAAAGAAAGATCGAATGACCTTGCTAGAGGACTCGGAAACATTGTTCTGTAAGATATATAAGATAACCATTAAATTATTATGTCCCATCAAGATGGTTCTGACCATATGGTCCTCCAGAATATGCCAGTTTCTGTTTACACTGTCATTAGGCTTCTGAACGAATGGTTCGGTTGGGTTAACAAGAGTAGAGGAGGGGTCTCATACATCCCTGAAGAGTGCCCGTTTGTGGGCAGGTTCTGAAGGAATCCACAATGCCATGGTCATGGCGATGGTGTTGAAAGCAGAATGCTATCGGTACCCTGGTTCCTAATGACTTCACATTTACACTTACAGTGTTAATCATATAACAGGTAGGCCAATGTAGTGTTAGGAGTCTTGCCCAAGGACTCTTATTGGTGTAGCACTGCATAGTCACCCAGACTAGAAATCGAACCCCAGTCTCCCACATGGTTTGGCAGCACCCTGCCAGGTAGTGGTGTTACCCGTTGCACCACACCAACCACTGGCTGGTGAATCCAGTATCTTTTGCTTTCAGCATCTCCTTATTGTGTAAGGGTTAAAGTTCAACCACACACACACACACACACACACATATATACGTATACATACACACACACACACACACACACACACACATATATACGTATACATACACACACACACCCACACACACACACATATATACGCATACATACACACACACACCCACACCCACACACACACACACACACACACTCACATACACACACACACTCACATACACACACATACACACACACACACACTCACATACACACACATACACACACACACACACAAACACACACTCACATACATGTACACACTCACAAACATACACACACACAAACATACACACACACACTCACATACACACACACACACAAACACACACCTAAACACGCACACACACACCTAAACACGCACACACACACAAATATACACACAAACACACACCTAAACACGCACACACACACAAATATACACACAAACACACACCTAAACACGCACACACACACAAATATACACACAAACACACACCTAAACACGCACACACACACAAATATACACACAAACAACTGTGTTTTTTACCTCATCAAGAAAACTGTGACCAGAAGAACTGCAACTAGAAAGAGGCTGACTCCCAGAGCGACGTAAAGAATCATGGTGTAGTCTCCTGAGGCACAAAAGCCAGCAAGCTTCCCATTAACAAAGTGACACCTTCACAACAATGCATTCCCACACTAACAGTGTGCCACTACACTTCTTACCCCTTACGCTGACCGGCGCTGCTGCTGATTTTTGCGAGCCGTGTTTATTCTGAGCCAAACAGTAGTACCACCCACTGCTTTTGGAGTCGAAGGTGAAGCTATAACTGTACCCAGATCCTACAGCGGAGGCTCCAGCATCTTTAAACCAGGTGTAGCTCTGTACAGGTGGGTTTGCATCACTACTGCAGGTCAGAGTCACTGAACTGCCCTCCACTATTTCACCAGAGGGACTGATGGACACGGTGGTATTCTTTGGGGGATCTAAGAAAACAACAAGGAGTAAACCAGAGTGCGTCTAAACAGCCATCTCAGGATTTCACAGCTTTGGGAAAGATAAGACATGGGATACACATGTACTCACACAAAACAGTTAGGGTTGTAGCAGAATAGTTATGGCCATGTTCGTTACTGCACTTGCACTTGTATTCCCCACTGTCCACAGAGCTGATCTTTTCCATTGTGTAGGTCTTTCCTTTCGCTACTAATGATGTTCCTTTAAACCAGGTATACTCCACAGGTGGGTTTGCATCACTGCTGCAGGTCAGAGTCACTGAACTGCCCTCCACTATTTCACCAGAGGGACTGACGGACACTGGGTTGCCCTTTGGAGGATCTATAAGGAGAATAGATATCAGTAGAGATCTGGCCTGAGCAGTAGTGCACCTCACAGCCCCTGGATTGTTTTGAGCACATCAGTGGGGGCAGAAAAGGCATCATATGCTATATGCCAAAAAGTATGTACCATCACACTAATATGAGATCCCATCCCAAAACCTTGAGCATTAATATAGAGCTGGCCCCACTTGGTGCCAACAATAGCCTCTACTCTTCTGAGGAGGGTGTCTTCAGGATTCTGGAGTGTATCTTTGGGAATTTGTGTCCATTCAACTTAAAGAACATTTGTAAGTCCTGTCCGTCTCGCAGTCAGCATTCCAGTTCACCTGAAGGTATTCACTGTGATTGAGGTCAGGGCTGGCCACTGAAGTTCATACCTCCATACCACACATTTATCAAACCATGGAGCTCCCATTTGCACAAAGGGACAAAGTCATGCTGGGACGTGGAAATGATGTCCACATGTTTCCAAATGTTTCAAGTGGCGTTTCAAAGTTCTCATGCTGACATTGCTACCAGAGGCAGTGTGAAACTATGAGGTTTGTTATAATCAGGAGCACAGTGTCTGTCCACATACTTTTGGCCATGACCATCAATCATCTATTAGGCATGCAAGCATTGTATAGGCTTTAACCGTGACAAAATAAGGAGACGCTGAAAGCGAGAGATACTGGCTTCAAACCCATTTGGAAAACCAGTCAACAGATTCCACCACTCTGACGCTAAACACTGCCACCCTCCTGGGATGTAAGCTGAGACCCTTCATCTACTCCTTGTTAACCCAACTGAAAGACTGAACCAATGGCAGATAGTCACGGCTAATGGCTACGCCGTGATTGAAGGAGTAAGAAGGGAAAGTCTGAGCTTGGTGGACTGTGTAATGATTTGACTGGCCATTATACAATGACAGTACACTCAGACTGTTCCGGATTGGGGGCGCTCGTGATCAATCTACCCGATGCCCTACCAATGGTTTTTCCTTTACTACAACTTATGCTTTCTCCACACACATGGTGCACACCTACAGTATACGGTTAATTCTGGGTTATGTAGGAGTACTAACATACATTACATTCATGGGCTGAACACAGTCTGGCCATCCATCAGACAATGTAGATAAGCACACAGTCACCATAACTTCCATCTCCTACTTGATGAGGCCTTCCACTGATCTAGCAATTTCCCACTCAGTTTGTTCCAATCATAATAATTCCATGCTCCCACCCACATTAAGCTCAAGGTTTCTTATGGTTGTCCCCAAATGTGATCAAGTCATGGCTCTGGACGTTCAGGCACAGGTTGTATGCTCTAACCCTCCAAAAAGAGGATGGAGGAGAGAAAAAAGAAACCTGTTGACCTTATGACCTCCTGGTCATAGGTAGAATGTACTCTCCTCTATGCTATCTATTACATTTCACACAACATTGTAATACAACAGTGGCAACTTTTAACAGACTCAGCCTCCGCCGGCTCTGTGATATAAACAAATCTGTACTTACATCTGACATTCAGAGTGACCTCTGGAGAGTGGAGGTTCTGTTCCAATACAGCACAGTGATACCTGCCTGCATCCTCCCTCCTGACCGGCTGCAGGTGGAGTTGGTCCGTACTGGAGGATAAACGATGCTCATCTCTGTACCAGGTGAATGTTGGTGTGACTGTCAGACTGCAGGTGGTGTTACATGTGAGAGTGACTTTACCTCCCTCCATCACTCTCTCAGGAACCTCCACCTGGAGAGCTGTGAACAAGAGAAACACACCTACTTCGTTCCAATCTTAAATTTGCAAAACACATGTAGTAACATAATCTCAGCAGAAAGCTCCTAGATCAGTAGTCAGTAAGCCTGGTGTTCCTCAGGTGTGGTATGAAGGAGTGATGGTATTGTATCGTGGTTCCTGAACACCAGTGAATGACGTACAGTGTCTTGTTTCTGCAGATGAAGCTCACCTGTGACTTTTAGATTAACTCCCTCTGTGCCTTGCCACTTTCCTTCAGCTCGGTCTGTTATGAATCTGAAGAAGTATTTACGCTGATCCTTTTCCCTCACGTCACTCAGTCTGAGTGTGCAGTTGTGTTGTTTATCTCCGACATACTGAGCCCTGCCACTGTACTCTGGACCTTCTAACAGGTCAGGAGGCTCCTCAGGCCCTGCCAGCCTTTTCATCCAGAAAGCTTTCTGAACTGTGTAACCACTTGGGTAAGTATAGTTGCATGCCATGTTCACTGTAGACCCCTTTAGAGAACAGATGGATGTAAGGAAGTAGTTCACACCCCACTGATCCTGGGCAACAACAACTCCTGCAACACAGAACATGGAAATGTGTGAATTATCACTATGGGGGTTTTAGATCCAGTCGGTTATGTACTAATATTCAGGCTACTCTTGAGACTGGAGTTTTATGGTCTTAGTCAGAAAGAAAATCTCGGAGGCGGCTGGTTCTGGACTTGCTTCGGAACCTCCTCCCACTCGGCAGCTGTGAGAACAGACAGTGGCTTGGGTGGGTGGAGTCCTTTAGAGCCCTCCTGGTTTTCCTCAGGCAGCGGCTGGTGTATAAATCCAGGAGGTTTGGAAGCTGAACCCCGGTGATGTACTGAGCTGTCCGCACCACCCTCTGCAAAGCTTTCCGCTCGATAGCAATGCAGCTTCCATACCAGGTGGTGATGGAGCCAGTTAAAATGCTCTCCACAGTACATGTGCAGAATGTTCTGAGGATGCGGGGGTCCATGCCAAACCTCCTCAGCCGTCGGAGAAAGAAGACGCGCTGTTGTGCATGCGCCAAAAGTATATGTGGACAGACACTGTGCTTCACCACCCGTGTGGTGTGTTCAGTCCATGTGAGTTCCTCTGTGATGTGAACACTGAGAACTTAAAGCTGCTGACCCTCTCTACAGCGGCCCCATTGATGGTGATGGGGGTGTGCACTCTCTCCTGCTTCCTGAAGTCCACTATCAGCTCCTTGCTCTTGTTGACGTTGAGAGAAAGGTTATTCTCCTGGCACCAGTGTGTCAGGAAGCTGACCTCCTCTCTGTAGGCCTCCTCGTTGTTATCGGAGATCAGGCCCACAGTTGTAGTGTCATCTGCAAATTTGATGATGACATTGGAGCTGTGTCTGGCTGTACAGTCGTGGGTATACAGGGAGTACAAGAGAGAGCTGAGCACACAACCCTGTGGAACTCCAGTGCTAAGGGTCAGTGAGGAGGAGGTGACGCCAGCCAACTTCACCACCTGGCATCGGTGCGTCAGGAAGTTCAGGATCCAGCTACACAGAGAACTGTTCAGACCCAGATCCCGAAGGTGTCTTGTTCATTTCTTGATCTCCAAAGTGATACAGTGTATTTTGGACTACTTCCCTATAAACCTCCTCCTTACTACACACCCAGAGGGTGTTGCTGTGTGTTGGCTCCGGAGACAGACCAAATCGGTGATCCTCTGGAAACCCAAGTGGAGACATGTAAGACTGCTGGGCTCTGAGCAGCAAGAAAGGCTCTAGTATCTTTCCATCTGATCTTGTTACCTAGGAGATTTGATGGGTAACTTTGTTCTGACTTCACAGGAAATGATTATGCAACAGCTGTGACTCACCCAAAATCCAGGACTGAATAACCAGAGCCAACCAGAGTATCTTTCCTGGTGACATTTGTATTGCAACCTGTACAGTAAAGATACATCAATAAATAAAAGTCATTATTAAATTAATTAATTAACTTTAAATTAAATAATTAATTAACTAACTCACTAACTAATTAACTAACAGCTTCTCCAGGGGTCAATAAATGCTAGTCTGTAGAGGTCACTCTTCTAGGGAATGACCATGTTAACTCATAAGTTGGTCATACAGAGCTTTAAAGACTTAAAGCCGCAGGAAACACAGTGTAAAATCATTTCTTAATAATGATAATAATAATAATAATAATAATAATAATAATAATAATAATAATAATAATAATAATATTTGGGTGATTTGGTGAAAACAGAGCAAAGTTTAACTGGAGAAACAGGATTCAGCCCTCAAACCACTACAACAGTTTTTTCTGAGAACAGTCAGGGCGTGGCCTTAACATTCCAATGAGCATGCATTACTGACAGCTCTCTATTACTGACTCGCCCTCCATCAAAAAAGGAAGCAGAGGAGGAAAGAGGACAAAGCCCAACAAGATTCACCACAAACAGTATGGCAAAAATATTATATCCCATACTTCAGGATGTTTTCAATATACCTATTATTCATCATATCCATATATTTCATTTTTTCTGAGAGTTAGTAAGCTAGTAAGACACCTGAGTTCTAATGTTCGGACATTCTGGAGTACAGTGACTGTAGACATTTTGGGAAAGACATTTGACATAAGACATATTTTGTACATGAATATTGTGGAATTCAGATTCCCGGGCCTTCAAAACCCAGGAGCTCCAAAAAGGTGGTACTTATGGAGCAAGCTTTTAGTTTACATGGCTAAACCAAACAAACTGAGCTCAAATATCATCTGACTGGAATCAAATGGAGAACCATCATCTAACTTTACAGATTGTAAATAAAAAGAAGAAGAAAACTTATAAACGGGGAACAAATGAAATATTCAAACTCATATATATTTAAACCCACGTTATATACCATGTGTATAACAACAGCAGGCACTGCTGGCCGCCTGGTTAACAGTACAGGGACAACACAAACACTGAATCATTTCTTACCTCGGTGTTCAGGGTCTGGAATTCAGGTGAGAAAAGCAGAACCAGCACTGAGACCTAACAGCGTAACTGCGGGGTTTATACTACAATGTCGCAAACCTAGGAACAACGTTTGACGTTTCTCTTCCCCTTTTAACTCCGTCAGATTCTCTCCGATGACAACACACCAGTGTTTAATAGGCATTTATTAAAGGCAGGTTCAGCATATAACATGGTGACAGGGAGAGAGAGAGAGAGAGAGAGAGAGTGAGAGAGAGAGAGAGAGAGAGAGAGAGAGAGAGAGAGAAAGAGAGAGAGTGAGAGAGAGAGAGAGAGAGCCAAAACGAGAGAGAGAGAAAAGGAGAGAATAAGAGAGAGAAGGTGAGAGAAAGTGAGTGAGAGAGAGCCAAAGAGAGAGAGAGAAAAGGAGAGAATAAGAGAGAGAAGGTGAGAGAAAGTGAGAGAGAGAGAGAGAGAGAGAGAGAGAGAGAGAGAGAGAGAGAGAGAGAGAGAGAGTAGAAGATTTCCAGTGTTGTGAAGAAAGAGTGGTAAAATCTGGAGAAGTGAAACCAGAAGTGGTGGCAAACCACATGCCACAGTAGTAAACTCTGATGTTGCACAATTACAGAACGTGACACGTATTTGGCCTGCCTTTGAGCTGTGAGGAGTAAATGGCTGTTGGGTGATTATTATTATTATTATTATTATTATTATTATCATCATTATTATTATTAGCTATTGGTGGCTGCCAGTTTATGTGAATGACTCCTGGTCAGGGTAGTTACTCAAATGAAAGCAGTCCATTACAAATGTGGTTATTTTGCTCACATGTTAAAACGTTAATAATAATAACAGTTAATAGTTAATAATCATAATAATAATTCTAATAAGTGGAGTACCTGTCTGACAGGACAAGTCTCTGACCAGTGCCAAAACACTGGAGCACAACATATCGTCCTGGTGGTCCTTGAGTTGAGACTGAAACGCCTGGTCAAAAAGCACCAGTGTTTTGATTGGTTAGTTTGTAATGGCTGGAAAAAGACTCCAGGGAAACGAGTTCTTTTCCAGCGATTCCCAGGAAACCTATCCAAAGACTGGTGCTTCTTGACCAGTCCCTTCAGTCTCAACTCAAGGACCACCAGGAAAATTGACTGTCTCTTTCCAGCAATTGCTGGGAAACATGGGAAACCAATCCGGATGTCATTGTTTCATATCAACATTTCTGATTTAATTCAGAGTGGGACCTGAGAGCTCCTGACAGCCACAGTCTTACTGGGTTTAGGACATGGGATTGTCCTCTCTTGCTCAATCCTGACTCTCAGTTCCCCATCTGCACAATATTTGTTTAGGTTGATATTTCAATCTCAGGACTCCCAACATACGTTTCCTGCCATGTCCAAAAGGAAGGATAGAGGAGCCTGAAATAGTATGAGTTGAGTTTGCTGTGGGAGTTGGCATTACTAGGCGTTTCCAGGACTTTGGTGGACTACTCAATCTGGCTCTTAACCACTGTAGTTTTCCTAACCACTGAGGACGTCTGGTTCTTTTACTATAACCACAACAGCCTGATTGGCTACACACTGTGACACTGTGTGCCTAAAGATACCACATGTGACTGTATGCTGTGAAGCTTCAAAACTCTTACTGGTGTTACTGTAGACTGTGTTGTTGATGTTTGTACACTCAAGGCTGTGTGTCTCTAACTCCTCTGTCTTTTTAACCATAGCTGGTCACAAAGAGAGAGGCCTTGTGTGGTTCCATGTGCACCTCTGTACATGGTTTTATGTCTGTTTGTTGAACAAACACCTGGCCATTCACCTGTTCCTGAAGACAGAGGTAAAAAGACTAACATGTACCTGGTACAGAGATGGACATGGTTTAGCCTCCAGTACTGACCACCTCTACCTGCAGCTGATCACTGTGCTGGGTCAGAACTCTCCTGAGGTCACTCTTAATGTCATAAATTTAGATTCATGTACTCTGTGTAATAAACCAGTGTTACAATGTATAAATTCATGAATAAAATTAATACATATAGAAATTTATATTAAGATATTATTTGGGTGGTCCACTGTAGATGCTTTGTAGATGCTCAGTGTATATCTGTAAGGTGTCAAGCTGCACTGCTGGTCACCAGCAGAGGGCGACGGTGGCAAGGCACTGATAATCCAGGGAACTCAAAATCCCAGGGGTAATCACTGCAAATCAGGCTCACCTGGCGATACAGGATTTAAGGATGTGGCAAGCAACACTGCTTTGTTACAACTCTGATTCACTGTGGCCGGTAAGGTACTGGTGCGACAAGACAACAAGGGAAGGGAAGGGAATAGAGAAGGAAAAGAGGGAAGAAAGAAAAAAAGGAGAGAAAAGAGAAAGCCTTGAAGTGTATTGAGGGGCTTAAACAAGGCTAGAGATACAGTAGGCCTTGTTGGTGGCTCCTTGTTCCCCTGTTCAGGCGTTTGTGTTTGTTCGGGTGAAGCTCTCTTTTGTTTGAGCTACACCATATTGGCGAGATGCCCATCAGTCCCAGTGAAATAGTGGAGGGCAGTTCAGTGACTCTGACCTGCAGCAGTGATGCAAACCCACCTGTGCAGAGCTACACCTGGTTTAAGAAGCTGGATAAAGAAGCTCTGGTGAAATCAACAAGTCAGATCTACATCATCTCAAACATCAGCTCTGCAGATAGTGGGGAATATCAGTGCATGGCTAACAACACTCGAGGGTCTCAATACTCCGAGTACAAGACATGAACAGTGTTATGTAAGTTCTTGGACATTAGAGCCATAATCCATCCTGCTCCTGTTACTCTCCATACTTAAGTACAGTTGAAGGTAAATACTTTAGTACTGTTACTCCAGTGGAGGTCTAAAGGGAGGAACTTCTACTGGCACTGGAGGAGTATTCTACCTTGGGGATCTCTACTTAAACTCTACTACATGGCTTGTGTACTTCGGCCACCATCGGTTAAGTCTAGGCAGGATTGGAATCTTTTGTTTTGGTTGTAGTTACAGCTAGTGTCCAGCAGGGTAGATAAGATGGGCATAGGTATTGGCTTTGAAGCCGCCAGTGTGATTTCTCCAGTTCATGTTTGTCCCCCATTACTGCGATATGAATCCCACACCAAAGCATGCTGGTCTTTCTACTTCCTGTTGGCTAGTTCTTTTCTTTTACTGTAAGTTTGTAAGGTATTTACAGGAAGTGCTTCTCTAAATGAGATCACAGATGTCTGTCTATTCTCTCTGTCTAACCTCTGCTGATCTACTATTCCCCACATACACCAAACCCAT
This sequence comes from Prochilodus magdalenae, assembly GCA_024036415.1. NCBI lineage: Eukaryota > Metazoa > Chordata > Actinopteri > Characiformes > Prochilodontidae > Prochilodus > Prochilodus magdalenae. The sequence continues at coordinate 3,810 of JAMWET010002749.1, read as the reverse complement.
AAGCTACCCAGTGGAACGTTTATTATGTTTGGCTACACTACTGTTAATAAAGAACTGAAATATGAACGAGTAGAAGAGAAAGGAGATGAAGTGTCAGGTGAACTGCTATAGGGTTCTAGATAGGCCTTATAGTACTTACAGTGTGGATGTAATTATAACTACATTCCTCTAGATGGCGGCCCAGACCAGCAGATGATGATAAACCAGCTCTGACCTCATCATAAAGAGTTTATTAGTGTTTAGGGAAGAGTAAAATGTTGGTAATCTGATTAGGTGCTGGTTTCTCAGATGTGGATTAAGCCTAGTCTCAGACTAAATGCTAAGTGCTAATGTTGAATATCTATTATAAACTCTTTTTAGTCTAGGACTTGGTTTAACCTGAGTCTGAGAAACTGAACCCATGATCCTAACATCTGAAACGTGAGGGCTTCATATTTACCTACCAATCATTAACACTCTACTGAACACGTATGTGTGTGAGTTCAGCTTGTTAGAGAGCTGGTATGCTGGGCTGAGGCCTGTTGGACTCACTGCTTCTTCCTGAATCTAAATCTGGATGAGACTAATTCTGTACTGAAGGTACACAGGAAGTGACATCAGCTCTGACTTTAGCATCACTCTGCTCATGTAGACTTTTAGTATTAAATGTTGATCAGAACTTCATACACCCCTTCCTGAGTACCGCTGGTAATCACTGGCAATCATGGGGTCTGATGGGGCCCTAGGCTAAAATTCACAGGGGGCCCTCCAACCAGCGTTCGTCACCATTATTAGAATATGAATTATGAAAATATCATTAAACCCACATGTGACTGAAATAGAGATCTACCCTCTGAGTGTTATATAGCCAGGGTCATGCTGAGGTAAACTCAATAAGTTCTTTGGGTTCCGGAGGGGAACACCACCTAATGAAGGTAGGATAACTAAGCCCTGAGTTTGTTTGATTAGTAAGGTCTTTGTTGTTCTTTAAAAGAGAAGTGAACTAATATCCAGTGTTGTATCGTCTTCATATGAACAGTTAGGGTTACTGATAATCACACACTCTGGTAGTCCAGTAGTTCCAACCCCAGATCAGAAAAAGGTGGCATGTAGCATTATAGCTGAACCTGAAAAGTGTGGGGTAGCAGTGCTATGGGGAAGGAAGATGAAGGTCACCAGGACCAATAAAGGATGATACCGGAAGTACACAGATGCATGAGCAAGGCCAGAGAAAGAACAAAGACCTGCAAGGGTCGGTGGTGAAAAGGCAGAATGACCAGGCTAACAAATCCAAACAGGGCTGAGTCAAAGAGCAAAAGCCGAGAAACATGAACGAGTCAGAAACCAGAACCGCTACAGAACAGAGACCGCAGAGTAAGCAATGAACAAGCAGGGAGGTAATAGTAGGTCAGTCAGGTACAGCTCGTCCTTGCATACGTCACATGCACGATGTCACAATGTCAGACCTACCCACAAAGTTTCATTCCTTCTGGGTGCAGCTAGTTGTGGAAGTGTTGTTGTTTCATCTTGTGTACATTCTGTACTGGGGGACAGGCCAGCACTACCATCACAGATCACACTACCACTCGCCACAATCCATCCCGCCCCCGTCCTTTATTTTCATTACTTAAAGGTGACAACACTAGTGGCAGCCCAGTGAACTCGGGATCAGTCATCTTGGAATACTGGGATAGAATTGTTATGTTCCTCAGGAAGATGATGAGCTAAAGGCAGCAGCTGTCCAGCAGCTCAGTGTAGACACTGTGGTTCAAATATACAGTCACCTCCACCAAAGACCCCATTTCCACCTACAACACCCCCAGAACATCTCAGAGCGGAACATCAGTTTTACTCCGGGGGGCTTATTTACAGAAAGAGGACGTATCGTGTGTTCATCCTCTTTGTAATGACTTACAAGCCAAAGTAAACTGAAGAAATCACTGCTGTCTTTTTCTCCACACTATTACTGACGTAGCGCTAAGCGCTAATATAAGACCTGTAGGAGCTGCTCAGTAAAAATGCATGGAGGGCTTTAATGAACAATGAAGTAACTGCACGTATCACCTCACAGCTATGTACACTTTGCGAGTGGTGTGGCATAAACATACGTGTTGAGACTGAAACCAGCGTTCAGAACGTTTGTGTTAATTAAGAGAATTCTGTTGTGCATGTTATGATCATACAGGCTGCAGTGATGACCTCACTCAGAATGCCTCCCACTGCTTCCCTGGTGCTTCTGCTCTTCGTCTCAGGTGAGTTAGAAGTGTCCCTTAACATCAACATACTGACACACAGTTACAGTAACACACTCATACACACTGTGGTCAGGTGTACTGTGTATGTGGGAGGAGCTTCAGATTACTCCAGCTGATCACTCCAAACTCAGCTGAGATGAAGAGTCTCAGAAATGAGCTGAAGTGGAGACTGTATCCAGCATCATACTGACTGAACCCCACATAGTAATAATCACACATCTCTGTGTTCTGTGTTACAGGAGCTGCTGCTCAGAATGGGTGGGGTGTGACTTACAACCCCACATCTATCTGTGCTGTAAAGGGGTCTACAGTGACCATGAGCTGCTCTTACACACATCCAAGTGGTTACTCAGTCACGAAAGCTTTCTGGACCAAACAGTTGCCTATACAAAATGGTGTAGAACTTCCTGATCTGTTAGATGATCCAGACTACAGAGGCAGGGTTCAGTACCTCGGAGATAAACAACACAACACCACTCTCAGCCTGCAGAATGTGACAGAAAAGGACCAAATTAAATACTACTTCAGATTTCTAACACACGACCGTAATGGAAAGTGGACAGGCGCAGGTGGAGTTGATCTTAAAGTCACAGGTGAGCTCCATCAGCACACTGTGGTGTTTAACAGCGCCATATTAGGGGTAGATCATTAACTGAAATATAAATCCAGCTAGTGTGAGTTCTCCACAGTGTAAGCGTGGTTCTCCTGTACTCAGGTCTCCAGGTGGAGGTTCCTGAGAGAGTGATGGAGGGACGCAACATCACTCTCACATGTAACACCACCTGCAGTCTGACAGTCAGACCAACATTCACCTGGTACAGAGATGGACGTCGTTTATCCTCCAGTACTGAACAACTCCACCTGCAGCCGGTCAGCAGGGAGCATGCAGGCAGGTATCACTGTTCTGCCCAGGATCAGAACTCTACTGAGGTCACTCTAAATGTCACCTGTAAGTACAGATTCATTCATTCAAACTAAAGCTGACAGTTTAAGCTGCATGCAGCAGCAATATCCTCCTAATATTAAATTATGAACTGATGATTAAATACTGTAGGAATCTTTTAGGCTCTGATACCAATACAGGAAGCAGAAACAGCCATTAACAGTGAAGCTCTGGTGTGTAATATCATTTCTGGAGATTCTGTAGAGTAAACATACCTGAGCTCCTGAAGGGTTCTAGCTTCACTGTCTCACTGTGATCTTAAACCTCCTGCTGTTCCTAAATGTACATCACATGGTGTCAGTGTAGATTATTAATCCTCATAGAACAAAGACACGTTTGGAGAAACAGTAACTGTTAGAGTTCTAGTCAAGTGGATCCTCTACATGTTCTGAAAGAACCCATCAGAAAACCACCTCCATGAAGTGTAATGTGTCTGTCTACCTCTAGATGGCCCAAAGAACCTCTCAGTGTCCATTAGTCCCTCTGGTGAGATAGTGGAGGGCAGTTCAGTGACTCTGACCTGCATCAGTGATGCAGACCCACCTGTGAACTGTACCTGGTTTAAAGGAACATCATTAGTAGTGAAAGGAGAGACGTACACACTGAAGGTCAGCTCTGTGGACAGTGGAGGAT